>JBAJHX010000053.1:15734811-15751213 GCA_037176925.1 Amniataba percoides | reverse complement strand
ACAAACACAGTGAGAGTGTGAGATCACTACTGGATTCACAAATTCAGCTTCTTCTGTGGCAGATCATCAGATCAATAATTGAACTGTTGTCGGAAGTGGACGGAATAATCTAAAACAAAAGGCTGTGTTTTACTTTGATTATGGATCAAGGGATGCACATGTTCATACATAATCATGCACATATGATGCATGATTATGACCTTTAACTGACCTTTAAAAGATACTGGTAGGGGCTTCATGTTACTTTTGGACAAAGTAAAGAAAGCTGTTTTTTTGTGCTGTGGCTTCTGATCTACTTACAGGTGTGACATGTGCATCAATTTTCTCATCTAATTCAGTGTCAGGAAGCAAGAAGTGCTTTCCCCAAAATGTCATTCTATTCCTCAACGTACAAGGTAACTTACCTTGTTTGGCCACTAAAAATATTCAAGATAAACAGATTGTTTAAAGGTAAAAATTAAGCAAAGCCATCCCGCAGAGCACAGATAATAGGGTAGATATCAGTCATCTCATCAAGAAAACAAGCAAGTATTTTTCCGCTATGTATAAACAAATGAAAAGCAAATATTGGAGAAATGTCAAGCTTTTATGTCACAGAAATATGTCTTTCGTTTCCTTTTAAAAACTGTCTTTAAAACCTCAGGCTAATCCAACAACCGCTTTTAGTTTGGCAGAGTAGAGTGCTTTAACACAACAGACTGCAATAATATGATATATTCTTATATATGTATAAAAATATACATTATACACCATCATATCATTCAACCCTAATCGGAACAACAGCATGGAGACCTTGTTATTTAGACAAATGCCAACATTTATTAATCTGTCTGCACTGTACTCACACAATCAACATAATCCAGAATACTATAAAACAGGCTTTACATTGCTTGTATGGCACAAGACACCCGACTAATTATCGTTTTCATTTCAAGATACAACCTGACAAAGTGAGCATACCGCAGCCAAAGCAGCCCTCAGAAAACGAGGACATACATGTACTGTCAGTCTTTAAATATTAACACGTAACCTTGAGCAGGAAGTCTCTATACTCTGATCGCACAATCCAAAAAGCTGTCTTAGCATTGTTAAAACTCTATGAATAACTTTTCATTAGAAGAGGCCCGTCAGCCAAGGATAAATGATATGAGTGTAAAATGTTCCCAGAGGAGGCTTTCAAGTTGTTGCCTCTTAATGTGGCTCCAATTGTGGTGAAACCCATTCATGATTTATTAGAATTGTTCCTCGTCACTCTCAGAGCATTATTATTTACATGAATGTTACTGCGACATACTGCTAATTCTCTGGGAGCTCTTTAAGTAAGTTTCATGAGTCCAAACATCCATGTTTGAGATTAATTCAGAACGAACCCTTTTTTAACTTTATATTTTTAAAACGTTGAAAACATGGCAATGTGTATTAGGGCTGAATCCCATTAAAGTTTTTTCTTTAGGAAAATGTGTTCTCTACACATACTGCAAAACAATCTCTGTGATTCAGTATTTTCTGCCTGATCGCTGAATAAACTGTAATATGTGCACACCCTCGATATAAAAAAGCAAACTATAGATTCGATTTATTGTGAAAATAATTTAAAAAGTGAAGTCAGAATAAATTTTGTGTCAACATCAAGCATGTCATTACATGTACTCTCATCTGTTTCCAGTGCGACGGATGATGTCAATAAACCTGATGTCAAAAATGAGAAGGAGGGAGGGGGGGGCAACCATGTTGACTAACAGATGTCTTACACGCACGTATGTGATATACAAGGTCTCTTATGCTTGGCTTCAGCTGAGGCAACTGGCATAAAAGCTCCATCTCTGGACACCAGCCAGTGCTAAACACACTTGCTCCCTGTTCTGCTCCTCCTCCTTCACTTTGGCGAGCAGTGGCCTTTATTCGCATGAGTAGGAGGAGGGATAGTCACATGGGTGGGGGCTTGGCTGAAGTGGCAGCGGGGATGTACCCCTACCCCGCTCCCTCCCCAGAACGGCACAGACTCCAGCGGATTCCAGCGTAGGCCATCTGTGAGGGATGAAGGGACGTGGAGGTGGCAGCGTCTCTCAACAGGAGCAGTTCCCACAGCCCTTCACACTGCTGAGGATCTCCTCCTGCAGCTTTTTCCTCTCCTCCTCCTTCTGGGACAGGCGCTCAGCTGGCGGCTCCAGCGCGCCCTTGCTGTTGTTGAGGATTTTGCTGTTCTGGGCGTTCCACAGGTCTGCGTACAAGCTGCCTGGGAGGCTGAGGAGGCTGTCGTGGGTGCCTCGCTCTGCCACTTTGCCCTGAAAAAAATAAAACAAACAAAAATGAGCAGGGAATCAAAAGAAAAAAAAAAGAAAAAAGAAGCAGATGAAACTTGTCAATAAATGGCTGCAGCACACATGAAGTTAAACTGAAGAGGCCACAAACACAGAGTCCTATAGTTAGCGTCTCTTCATGACCAAACAACACTGACCACACTCTCTGCGGAGAGTCAGCTCCCCCCTAGAATCCCTGCCGCCTCCCCAACAACTGTTGCAATTCCTCTCTCAAAAACACGGACTCGCAGACACACTTGCGCAGCCACACGAAACAAACACACATCCCTCCCACACAGTCACACACAAATGAAGGCACCCCCCTTCCCCCACCTCCCATGAGCATGCAGAGGTGTTGGCATCATCTTTAGTGTACCCAAGATGAGCACGTGACTGCTTCCGCTCGTTATTTTAATGAGCACCCCAGGCAGTCCTCTGCTGGTGACACCGGCAAACGCCATGGCGACATCACACGCAAACATGCCTCCTCGCCACGACCCTCTGATCCCTGCCATCTGACTCTGGAAAAATGGAACGACACATGCTCACTCGCCGCGGTTCAAAGAAACCTCTTCTCATTTTATCCTATCTGACTACAGCACCGGTGGAAAATGTCACTTCATCCATGATACATTTCATATTAACTCGGATAATATCCGACTTCGCTCAGTGGCTTTTTTTTTTGTGCTTTACAGCATCTCAAGCCCAGCCCATTACTGCAGCATTTCTCCTCTTCACTTGGATATTTCTCAGACGCACAATACAATGAGATTGGACCAAATAAATTCACTGTCTCCACATTTATTTTTTAATCATTCTCTCCGTCTCCATGGCACCTTCAGCTTGATTTAAACACACCTGCCCAGAAACAGTATAACCATTTGAATGGCGATCTCCATTGAAAGACATGTTCAGTCCTGGATGAGGCCTCATCAGTGTCTGGGAAGCTGGCCCATACATTATTAGTCACTGAGACAAACAAGACACGCCATCTGACCAAAACAGCCAGTCGAGTCTGACTGCTTTAATGAGCCCTTATGGAGAAAATAATACATTCAATTCTACCGATAGTGTCCTGTTGTTGTTGAAGTTAATGAGAGCAGCTAAACAAAGCATGTTTTCATCACGCACGCTGTAGAAAGGTAACTCAAAATAAATGAGTGGCAAGGAAAAAAAAGAAAGAAAAGAGAAGAAAAGGGGCTACTTGCTAAATGCTTGTTGCCAGCAGATCCAGTGCACTGAGGGTCAGGCAAAGTGCAGGTCACCATCCTTCCCTTCAATGCAAAATCGTCTAATTGGACTGGCAATTAACACGCCGCATGTTTATACTCGGAAAAATCTGAACAGTCACATTAGTTGCTTTTTAAGAACCTGACATTACCACTGGAAATGTTAAACAGGGAAGGTTCGAGATCAAGTTAAAAAAAAACAAGAGGATGAGTTCTCACCTCACTGAGCACTATAATCTCGTCTGCGTCAACGATCGTGGAAAGCCTGTGGGCGATGAACATCGATGTCCGGTCCTTCACCATGTCCTTCATTGAACTCAGGATGTTCTGGAAGCACACAAAGACAAATAACTTAATCACTCTGTTACACTTTACAAGAGTACCCCCAATTCAAAAGAAAACCGCTCGCCAGAATTGCAGTAATGCTGGTCTGCAAAAACAATAAGGACAAAGTGCATGAATGACAGGATATATATATGAAATGTGCTGCCAAACTTTCATTTGAAGTTGAAGCTAAGTCAACACAATGTTGCTCAGCAACATCCACCTCCATATGCTTTTCTTTCCAATGTTTACACATGATAATTTAAAAACACTATCGTGATGAGAAGAAACAGAAAATCTCAAACTTAAACCACCACTTCTACTGCCCCAGTCTTTCTCCTGAAGTTCAGAGACGGCATGCTGAACTTTCTCATTAAATGTAACATTTACAAAGACTGTGGGGTTTAAGCTGAGCTAGAGATTAAGTAGGAGAAAACAGTGGCAGGTGGCAAGGGAGCGCATGGGGGTGGTGTGTGTGCGTGTGTGCATGTGTGTGCGTGTGGAGGGGGGTGTGTATGTCACAGCAGGTATGTGACGCAGGAGTGAGCTGAATTATTGTGTACCTACAGCAGGTGACTGAGTGGGTGTTTGTTCTGCTAAATGTGTATGCAGGCACATTGAGGTGTCAACCTGTACGTGCAGCAGACGAGGGGCGTTTGCGAGTATGTCATGTGCGCGTGCCAGTGTCTGTCAGCGTGCGTGTATTCGTGCACCGACAGGCCCACCTCTTCTGTGATCGAGTCGAGGGAGGACGTTGCTTCGTCATACAGGAGGATGGGCGGATTCTTCAGAATTGCGCGGGCGATGGCGACGCGTTGCTTCTCCCCGCCTGTAGCACAACAACAGATGTCATCAACAAAAGCAAAGCAGGCTAAAGCCAAAAGGTTGGAAATGTGTGAGGGTACAGCAGGTCTCTCTCTGGCCCTTCTCATCACATAATTACCTCAAACTAGGACCAACATTCAGACAATACCAATGCTACCGGCTTCTGACTGCAAAAACAGACTTTCATTTAATTGAGAAGAAAAATCAGCAGGACGCAAAGATTTCTCCCACTGTGTCCGGCTCGGCCTTTATTACATATGAGCTGTGTGTGGCCTCTTGAAAGCAAGCAGTGTTCAGCAGATATAAATATTGCTGGCAGTGGAGAGCAGCAATGAAGGAAGTTAGGAGCCTCACAGCCCAGACTGCCCCACCCCCACCCTCCCTCCGCTGACAAACTCACTGGCAGCTGTCACGTACAGCAGCAGTGAAATTAATGAGAACTTAGTCATGTCTTTATTTTGTCCGTTCTCTCACTCACTCAGTCACTCCACATAAAGAAATCTGTGCTGCCAGTAATTGCATCTTGAATGTTGAGTGAAAGTGCTCACACACTGTGTGTTTACGTGGGCTAAATGAGTTGCAGAGTGATGCTAGCGGCCAAATACTACACAGTCTTGTGCTATCGCTGCAGATCAAAAAAGGCAACATGCCATTAAACAAGTTCACACGCCTCATAGACGAGCACAACAAAATAACAAGGGTACAGCTACAGATTAAGTCTTATAATAAATCTCATAAAACAAGGGCAAGTTTAAATAATTAAATTCAGTTTCATTATCACCTTCTTTTTTTAATACAGAAGCTCATAATCAAAGACCTCAAAGTAATTTTCAACCACCATAGTTACGCGGGTTTTGCAGTCACTCTCCTTTCTCAAAGCAAACAACATGGCAACCATCACCACAGCATATATTCTTGGCAGCAGGCTGTTTTTTTGCTTCATTTCTTCTAATAACTGTATCAAAATAACCACATCTGCAAAGTGTACTTTCACCTGTTGAGCTGAACAACACTGACTGTCAAATAACAAAACATTTCCGACTCACACTGAGTCTTGTTATTGTCCTTCAAATCTTTATGTTTTTACTTTGTTGTTTCAGGGTTTTTTTCCTTTCTGATTTTCTGGTAATACGTTACCCACAATCCCAGACATCTAGCATCATATCACAATATCAATAAAATATTAGAGCTGAAATTATTACTTAATTAATCTGAAACTATTTCGAGCCTGGGCCAATTATCAAACAAACAATCTACAGAAACTTGTTTTCGGGTTCCAGCCTCTCAACTATGAGGATGTGCTGTTTTTCTCTGTTTTCTTCGTAAAATAAACATGTTTGGGTTTTGAATTGTAGGTCTGCCAAAATCTGTGTCTTATTTTATAAACTAAACAACTATGATTAAAATATCAGAATGGACATGTTAGCTGATAATTACATTAGTTGCTGGCATCCTTACAGTTATCATAGTAGTCTTCCACCTGCTTCTGCAGAGGAGACCATGTTCAAACAGTAGTCAAACAGAGCAGCAAACCTGACAGCTTGAGGCCCCGCTCCCCAACCTGGGTGTCATAGCCATGGGGCATCTTGAGGATGGCATCATGAATGCCTGCTAGACGCGCCACTTGGTACACTTCCTCTGGTGTAGCGTTGATGTTCCCGTACTGCAGGTTGTAGAAGATGGTGTTGTGGAACAAAACGGCATCCTGACAACAACACAGTTAGGGGAAAAAAAAGAGGCTTCAGAGAATATTTTTATTGCAGCAGAGACAGAAACAGAGGACTGCAGATACAAAGACAAGGGTAGGAGGGAGAAAGGGAATGAACGCAAATGACAAAAATACTGTTCATGTACCATCTGTTCAGATCAGCCTCTGAGCGCACTGCAGTGAAAACCTTACTGAATTCAGCTTATTTCTAATGCTGTTGTTAACTACCAATGTTACACTGTTCTATGCTGCCCCCTTGTTGTATATAATTATCAAATAATAGCAACAAATATATTATATTTGCTATTGAATCATCACATCTAGACACATTTAATCTGTGGCAAACAAGCTTCAAGTAATGAAAAATCTGTGTTGGAAAAAAAACAACATTTTCAATGTTTGTTTTTGTTTATTTTATTGTGTTGGTGCACAACAAACCTGAGGCACGACCCCCAAAGACTTCCTCAGGCTGTCGAGGCTGACGTCTCGAATGTTCTGCTCTGCTATGTAGATGTTCCCCTGCTGTGGCTCATAGAAGCGGAACAACAGCCGCACAATGGTGCTCTTCCTGCAACCAGACGTGGAACCAATCGTCAGCTTTGTTCTATCAGTGAGCTGCACCCCCACAGTCTACTGATGACATCTGATGTGAAGACTTTTTACACATACACATGCTGACTGAAGGTCTGACAGTCGGTGTCATTTCTATGAAAGGTGACCTACCCTGACCCGCTGCCACCAACTATAGCCACCTTCTTCCCAGCAGGCACTTCGAAGGACACTCCATTTAAGACTTTCTGGCCCTCCAGGTATTCAAAATAGACGTCCTCAAAGCGGATGGTGGACTCCTGTGGTGTGATGGCTAATGCCGGGGCAAGATCCTTCTCCTGGAGAAAAGAATCAGAGGGTTGAGACAAACGAAACAGAGCGAGAGGAGGCGGATAGACAGCCACTGGCAGGTGAGGCCCGACATGATGCAACGTTACTCCAACACCTTGTAAAAGAGGGATAATGCCGGAGCACAGAGCCAACGCCGACCACATAAAGCAGAGACATACAGCAAATTCGAGAGGTCATTTCAAAAGCTCGCCTGATTCTCCACACGCTGCCCTTCATGGAGACTGGAAGATCAATAGGCGTGAAAACTTTCGATACATACTGAGCTGAGCCATAGTGCTGAGATGCAGCCAAGGTCAGCAGTGAATAAAGCGCTGTCCTTACCCTCCGAGTAAAAGCCTGTTCTGCTCCGTTTCTATACTACCTAATAGCAACATAATCACCCACAATCCACCTCAGCCAATTAATACAAATAACTCACAGTCCATTAGTATAAACAGATGATAATTTCACACACCCCCCAATGTGGAAAAATGCCAAAATATTTTTTTCTTTTTTTGTAGAGCATTTTCAAGTGAGGGGGAGTTTTAAATTATTTTACATCTACATAATAGGCCAATGTGTTGCACAAAAAAAGCATTCAGACAGTAATGGCCTGCTGGGCAGTGCCATTCCACAGGGAATCACAATGGAGAGGAGTATTACTGATGAGTGAAAAATAACTGGACAGATTCATTTCTCCTACTGTAATTACAGGCTGGAGACGAGAATGGCATTCATATTGTTAGGCAGCAGGCGCACAATTGCACTTAAATGTGCTCATCTGACGCAAGATGGATTGTCAAGTTGTGTGTTTAAAAAAAAAAAAAGATATGTCTGAAATGTCCGATAAAAACAATTGATAGCTCTGATATTGAAGGAAGAGGACAGGACTTCACAACTTTTTGTTTTAGCAGTTATTAATGGCTGTGTTAAAGAACAAGATCTAGTTTTGAGTATGACTTAATATTTCTGTGCAGTTTTAAGACAAATAGACTATTTAACATTAATATAGTGTTCCTACACCTTTTCCAAGACAGATTCAAGCACTTTCCAAGCATTTTCAAGGTGCATTTCCAAGCTTTTCCAGCACATTACAGATGTTGTGAATTATACATACATGAACTAGGCTCTCTGACTTATAACATTATTTTCTCTAAAAAGGAAACTATTCAGTCAGATAGCCATTTATTATATGAATGCAATTAGAATATCAAGAGGTTCTAAGCACTTTTCAAACCCTGAAAACACCACATTAAAATTCAAGTATTTTCAGGATTTCCAGCACTTGTATGAACCCTGTCATAACGTATCACAAACCCTGTGATGAAGATAAATAGAACTGTTGGGCCTAAAGCAACCTTTTAACACACTACAAAATGAAGAGTGCATCAATTAAAATGGCAAATGACCACAAATGGTTAATAAATGCTCCAAATAGCCACACAGTCGTGATGCGATTTGTCATAATATCCTGATAAACATCGTGTTCATGCGACCAGTAATGTCATGCTACACGAGTGTCAGTAGTTATGGAAGCACCTGAAACATATCAAGAACATAAACACTATGTTTAACTACAAACCATCATGCGGAAGAGAATAATTCTGTCCTGTGTTCTTTTACCACTTGTGCAATTACACATACAATTATAATATACTATTTCTGTTGCTGGGAGAAAAAAGTCACAGTAAACTCAGGTTTTTGGGCTCACTTTTTTTAAGATTTTATATCAAACTCTAGATTCACTCTCTATTGTGCACAAGTTCATTCAGGCTAAGTCAGTTACCTTGATCTTGGTGTCAACATTGAGCAGCGTGAAAAGAGTGTTCATGTCTATCAGGGCCTGTCTGGTCTCTCTGTACACTGTGCCCAGGAAGTTGAGGGGCAGTGAGAGCTGGAAGAGCAGGCCGTTCACCATCACCAGGTCTCCCACGGTCATGGTACCTAGGAGGCGGCAACACAACTTACAGATATGCACATAATCTAGCTCTATTGTATCACATGTGTATCTTTGGATACGAGATCTAAAAAAGCAAACAAACAAAAAAAAAAACCTCAGACCATTTCTTCTTTCAAGTTGTGAAAACAGACAAAGCACGTTACAGTCTGAATCTATCTCCACCCACTGTGATTTCATTTTCTGCATCAAGGCTATTTTATTTCCTATTCATGCCACTTTTTCATGCTTGCTGTGCTTTGTTCTCATTTAGTTTCTATTATCTAGTTCAGTCAGGGTTTTACTTGTCATTTTCATCTGTCCATATGATTTTGTTTTGGTGTTGGTGGATTTTTTTTTTGTTCTTTGTTTTTTTTTTTAAAGCTTTCTTATCTCACATGCACATTTTTTTTGTTGAGCAGGACATAGATCACAGGCATCAAGAGGTAAATTCAAGTAAGGTGGTGTATTTTGCACATTTACACCTGGACTTTATTACAATTTTTTTTACATATCGTGAAAGCATAATTTTGCAAAACTTGGAAAATTCTTTTCATCTCAACCCAAAACTCACCTGCCGCGATGCCCTTGCTGGCCAGCAACATGATGCCAGTGAGGCCGACGCTGAAGATGGCACTCTGACCAAAGTTGAGCATGGCAAGCGTGGACGTGGTTTTTAAAGAGGATGACTCATAGATCTTGAGGAATCCATCATACCTCTCAGCTTCATACTTCTCATTGTTGAAGTACTGTAGCCGAGACGAGGAGAGAGGGAGGAGAGAGGGGAGCACAGGGCACCGAGGCGCCAAAAGGATTTACAAAAGGAGAGAGTGTTCAGAGAAAGAGGGAGAGACACAAAATATGGCAAAGGTTAAAGGTTAAAGAAGCATGGAGAGCAGTGTCACGCAGATAGACACTTTAGCACAGCCTGCCTCAAGGCTGCATTTGTTCTCTGTGACCACTCTAGGCGTAGTCTGGGTCTCTAAAGCACTTTTTCATGTCTCTTTATCTTCATCTCCTCCCCACTGAAATGACGTGGAGGGCAGCAGAACAAAACCCAGCGCCTGCTTTGCTGAGCAGACTCTATCTGAAGCTCTGGCAGAAGAGAGTGATTACAGCAGAAGAACAGTTTAGAAAATATTAGGCAATTATGGCTGCGAGGAAAGTTTAAATACCTCATGCAAGTTAAACAAGAATTAGAGTATTCATCATTGGCACTGTCGTCAGCGTCTGTACATCTGTAGCAGACACCTACCAACAGAGCAATGATAGCTCGTAAGTGTTACACCAAACAAGCAGCACTAATTTTGATTAAGACATACAGCAGAGGAAAAAAGCCCCATGAATCAGCCAAAAGCACATCTCTTAATTTCAGCTCATAAAAACTACCGCGTGATGATAACAACGACCCTCCTCAACTCTGCTGCCAATTACCTAATATTGCTGTTTGTTTAGTTTGCACTATTGTTTCTCTGCTCTGGTTAAGTGGACGATTTGCTTCTCTAGCTAACGGCGGTGATGCTGTGCTGCTACCAACTTGCCACTGATTTGCATATAGGGAAATGCAGGAAATCAGTGCAAGGGAGAGAGAGAGAGAGAGAAAAGAAAGTAGCACATGGAGGACAAACAGAAGCAGTGCAAGGCACCGTGTTCAGGTTCTCATCCAG
Organism: Amniataba percoides; assembly: GCA_037176925.1. Classification (NCBI taxonomy): domain Eukaryota; kingdom Metazoa; phylum Chordata; class Actinopteri; order Centrarchiformes; family Terapontidae; genus Amniataba; species Amniataba percoides. Next base: position 15,740,345 of record JBAJHX010000053.1, on the reverse strand, counting down.
CCCTTTGTGAAAGTGGAACGGATTTCTGAGTGGGCGGAGATCTAATTACATATGCACACTCACAGCTCAGAGTGATGCTAAATCCGGCCGCATTGGCACAGATGACACAAAATAACACAGAACAAAACGTTAAGGAAAACAGGATGCAAAATAATACAGCAAAGAAAATAACACGGGTACCAAAATATATCTGGAACAGCCAACAAAGCACCCGAAACTGGATGGTGATTATGTTTGGATGTATTCAGTGTACAATGGGGTTACCTAGAAAGAGGTTTAAAACAGCAAAAGATGAAGATTCAGGATAACCACACCACTGTGAGGAGTATAATGTTTATGTCCACAACACATCACATCAGTCGGGTGTCTGCGGGAGCATGCTCAGCCATAAACCGCCCTGACCCTCAGCAGACATTTTGATTCAAAATAAAGCCTCCAGTCGGCAGTCACTCTCAGTGCAAAACTATAATTGAAACATAATTTGGGTCATTGACCAACACCAGGAAAATAGCCATGAGTGACCGATGATAAATGTCTCATTGTTTGCAGCAACTGGAATGACATTTACAAAAGAAAGATGGGCAATTAACACTGAAAAAGAAGAAGAGTAGGGCAGAGAGGAAAGCAAGAGAGACTCTATACACAGCTGAAAAGATTATTTGATTAACTGAACATCAGACTGATAACTGTTTTGATAACTGAGCAGTCAACATCTTCAGGTTTGGGGCTGTCGGTTGGACTAATTGAGCAATATTGAGATGACAGTAGAATATTTATAATAATCCAGAGAGGAGCAGGTTTAAAGAACAGAAAATAAAAAAACATTGCAATGATAAGGCAAGGGGAAAGAGCCACCTCAAAATCTGTGAGGCATTCTGATAGTGAAGAAACCTCAGAGAGCTGAAAGGCATGAAGACGGATGCAAAGGTCCAACAGGTGGGTAACATCAGTATTGCAGAGTTGCACAAAACCAGTAGGTCAGTTGTGAGTGCTGCTGTCTGGAGCTGGTGTCGTCTGCTTCTGCCGGCTACTCTCACTTGCCCACGTCCCTGCCTACGAGGACTAGAACTACACTTTGATAGTAATGAAATGTAAATAACTTCAGCGTTATTACCTTGCCAACTTGTTTGAGAAATATTTTACTTGCTAAAGCAGACCTCACATTCCTTCCCTTGGACTAATACATCTTTGCCTGTGTACTGAGGCTAATTTACCCTCAGGCAGGAAGATTCTGGATTCTGTCTCTTCTTTGGTCAACTAGTCCAATTGTTGGTGACACTGCCTTGACAATGCACACCTACGAAAATGTGGGGGAATCCTCTAAAGAAGCACTGAAGGGATATGTATTTGTTTGTTTAATGCATTAAAATATAAACACGCTTTCTCAAGAATGATAGACTCAACCTTTGGAAATAACTTCCTGCCCTTTCAGCTCAGTCAGAAAGATGAACATAAATTCAACTTGTTCTTCTTCTTTTGTGCAAAAGTGATGAGAGTCAGAGAGATGGAGAGCGACAGAGATTGGTAGAAAAAGGGAGCTTTTCCTGATTAAAAGTCACATTCTGACAGCGGCAGTCATGTTGGTGAAATGCCATTAATACAGACAAGTAAATATTTATACATGTATGAATGAATGGCTTAAGTGAATGGAAGAAAAAGACCACAATGCTGAAGATAAAAGGGAAGGATGGATGGAGGGAGAAGGGGTGGGGCTGGGAATAGGCTGAAAGAAAGGTGTTTGTTAGATGTGTATATGCCAGCATGTGCGCAGTTGTGTGTGGAGGCTGGATCTCACCTTTACAGTCTCGTAGTTGAGGAGCGAGTCAATAGCCGCGTTGCCAGCTTCATTGTCTGCTTTGTTCATTTCTATCCGGAAGCGTGTCCTAGGTGCAGAGACACATGTACGGTCACGAAAGCACTTCGCTTAACTGCATATCTCAGTGTTCTACGAGTGAGCACTGCTACTGTCAGCACAGAGGGCTATATACTCTTTTTTTTTTTTTTTTTCAAGTGATAAGAAACGTGAGCCATGAAACAATCAACTGAAAGGCTGGAGTAGTACAAATGTACTAATTGTTACCTCCACTGAGTGAGGAGAATGGTGAAGATCGTGTATGTTGATAAGGTACCCAAGGCCACTGCTGCAAACTGTCCGCCGCACTTGTAATACTGCAGAGGTGGGAAAAAAAACACACACAGTCAAAACAAACAGCCACATGATAAAAAGTCAAGCAAGCACATCTGAGCACCAGGCTCCGACACCCGCGTCACCAGGCTTTTTGAGAGCGTACTGTTTTTGACCATTCCACTATGAAATTGAGTGTTACAAATGGAGGGGAAACTACATGAACTAATCGTGCTAATGCTTTAGCTATTTGGGCAATGGAGTCTGCCCTCATTACAGACAAGCTGACATTATGGTCCAGAGTGGAATAATGGTACAAAGCTATAGATGAGCCGGTTCTTTCGGAGTTGGCCAAGGAGGGGGGCATCTGTTCAGGGCATACTCCACAGGAGGACATTAGGCTGCTACAAAGCTTTGGGATTCATCACTGACACTAATGGGCTCAGTATTGCCACCAAAAGTTCATGGGGATTCATATTCCATTTAGAATGTAAATGAGACAATATCCCTGAAATTAATTTCCGGGTAATCTGCTGTGAAGAGTGTCAAGGTGATGGAGGGTCCTGAGTTAAGGACTGCACACAGTAACGAGAGGAAAAAGCCAGAAGATTCTAAGCAGGCTTTCCAGAAGCATCTTACAATAATCACAAAGCTCATGATTAGTATCGTTAGCATCTGTGTGCAGGGACTTCACCATGAGACTCACCAAAATGGCACTGACAAGGGCCATCTCAAATACTGTGGGTCCTAGGTTGAAGACGAGTGCACTGAGCACAAACGAGATGCCCCGTGTGCCGCGGTCGATGGCCTTGGACAGCGCTCCTGTCTGACGGCTGAGATGGAAACCCAGGTCCAGATTGTGCAAGTGCAGGAAGACATTCTTGGCGATGCGTCGGATGGAGCTCTGGGCCACCTTGCCGAACACAGTGTTCCTCAGCTCGTTGAAGAGGGCTGCACAAGCCCGTGATGCGCCATCTGGGATAGCAGAGGAGACGGAGAGTTTAGCACACCTGCTGTGAGAAGCAGGGAGACTCAAACAGCGGGGCTGGGCGCAATCAAGTGAGAATGCATCCTTGTCCTAAACGCTTCGGGTTGTGATGCAGCTCTGAAGTGATATGCAGGCTGAAAACTAAGAATGTGACCTCTGCCTTTTCGGTCCGGTAAGATGTAATACAGTATTGTGACAGCTGGAAGTACTGATGCTCATAAGCTGCCCTAAAGTTAATGCTTGTGTTTGTGTGTGTGTGTGTGTGTGTGTGTGTGTGTGTGTGTGTGTGTGTGTGTGTGTGCATGTGTGAGGTGATGGGGCTGGTTTTTCCACATCTTCTCGGGTCTGCAAGCACTGCAGTGCTACAGCAGCAGCCTCCCCAAGCCTCTGTAATTACAAAGCAGGATGTTGTCTGAAGCCTCGCAGCTATGGCAGGCCAGCACTCTGCAGGCTGAGGGAAGAGAGGGTATCTGAGGGTACATAAGAATGTTCAGCGTTTGTGTGTGTGTGTGTGTGTGTGTGGGCAGAATACTAGAAGAGGGGGAGGAGGTTTTAATAAGGATGTTGTGGAAAGATGTGTGTACGAGTTGTCGATGAGCAGGCTTAATTCCACCACTGTGTGAGTCCTGACTTTCTCTGGCTGATCTGTACAATGAGGGTGGATGCAAGAAAAACTGTCTTTAGAAGGCATTTTTAATAACTGCATACTTTAAGGTTGCATTTTCCCTTTAAAAAGGAATCTACTTGAAATGCAGAAAAAAGCAGCTCTGTTAAGGGTTTAGTTCATTAAAATATGCAATCTAATTCCAAGATCCTTGGTCTCTTACACTTCTCATAAACTGTTATACAAACAGATGGCTGCCATGACTGTCACAAATTAATATTAGTCTGTGTTTGAATGACATGTGGCCTTCCTGTGGCGATTTCTCAGACTTATGTGAACACGACTTGTCTGCTGAGACCAAAGTCAGGGTAATAATCGCTCTGTCTGCCGGTCTTCACGGGGCTGTAATGTGGCGTTAAATGGGAATGCTCATCTAATGAACAATGTGTCCACATCTGACAAGGTAGGATGAGCACTGTGCAACCTTTTCAGCCAAATTACACTCGTCACTGCGGGCTCCGAGAACCGGGCCCCATATGTCTCAAAGCCAGAACAAAAAAAAAAAAAACCTGTTCCTTTCTTTAAGAGCATCCCCTTCATTCTTCCTTGTCATCTTAATTCATCCTGTCTGGAGTCCTGTTCATGTGCTCCAATTATTCAACAGGCAGCGTTAGTGTGCAAGACCTAAGTGGGCTCATTAAAATAAGTGGCTAGAGGGCTAAGTGTACATTGCATCCAAGCTGATCTCACTCAAGGCCAGAGTGACTTGCAGTGGGTGTCAGGTTCACAACATTTATTTATTTATTTATTTTTCCTTTTCATCAGAAGCTCAGAGGAAATAAAAACGCTCTAATCAGGAAAGAACTTCACGTTTACGCTCCATGTCACCCTGACCTCTCTTGCAATCACAGGGCCCATTTGGACAAAGAGGAGAAAGGAAGGGAGGCATTCTCAAGACATGAAGATAAAGAAATATCCCTGGCCTTTACATAACACTAAAAAAAGCATATTCAAACTACTTTGAGAAAAGGACATTAGGAACTTCATCCCCAACGCTTTAAAAATGTATCCAGCTTTGTTTGTTTTGGGAGCACACAGGTATCACAGAAAAGTCGTCAACGCTTACGAGAATGTGCACGCACTGACAGAAGTGAACTCAAGACGCAGAACGGAGCAGATAATGTAAATGCTGTGAGGGAGAGGCAGAGGTTGCGGAGTTGCATTGATATGAATGTGTTAGGAAAGGTCAGCCTGTAGATAATAGGCAGTCCCACAGTCCCCTCTGATGAGCGCGGCACCTGCCAGTGCAATACAAGTCTGGGACTCACAGCCAATCAGCACCGCCGTTGCCATGGTAGCCACAGTGCTTGGCGCGTCATTCAGGTTCAGCATGTGTCCCGACATCTGGTTAAGCTCGTCCACTGCATACTTAAACATGAAGGGCACCATCACATTGGTGATCTGGGAAGGCAGAGAGGGAGGGAGCAGACATTCAGAGAGGAGGAGGAAAAAGAGAGAGAGGAAACAGTCTCAAACAGCCTATTAGACAAACATATGCTCAATGTAGTCCAGTGCCATTTTTCTAGTCCTCTCTATCCTTCTATATTTATGTGTATGCACCTCATTAGCTTAGAAAGACAGATCTCCACCTTTGTTTGGTAGGAAATCCAGCATTTCCCATTTAGGCACATTCAAGTATGAATATAGATATAGATATCCATGGAGAGAGTGAGAGAGAGAGAGATTTTATATATATACATATATATATATATATCTTGAATTTCCCTGAGGGAGTCATCCTAAAGGGATCAATAAAG
>JBAJHX010000053.1:15719941-15734711 GCA_037176925.1 Amniataba percoides | reverse complement strand
TATATATATAGATATAGATATATAGATATAGATATACAAATCAAATACTCACACACACACACATATAAATAGACACACACACAAAATATATTTATTAATATGTATGTACGTATGTATGATGTGTAAGTGGTGTAAGGTGTAATGAGGTGTAAGTGTATTCTTCTTGACTGGCTGTGCTGCTGCTGGTGAGGTGGCTGGTGCTTCCGCTAATGGAATTGAAATGGTTATTAGGGCTAATTAAAAGCACAGGGACAGCTGTGTGACTCAGGCTAGGCGGTCCGCTGCGCATTAGGACAGCCAGAGAACACAGCAGCACACCGCAGAGCATTTTCATCTGAAACCCATTTTATTTGAACCTCTAAACCCCTAACACAGGGGAGGTCTTTTTTTTTTTTACTTTTTTGTTCCTTTACTGCTGTCAAAATTATGTGCAGAATAATTTTGATAAAATAATAGTAAGAGCAATTATATAAAAACAGAGTTAAAAAAAATCATGTTGACCTCGCTAATGTAAAAGGACATCTAATAATGCACCATTTTCACTGCAAAAACTACATCTCCAGGGTTCTCGCTTCATACACTTGGGTATTATACTCAGACAATAGAAGGCCTCTGAGTCCCCCAAGGAAAAACAATATCTTTGCTACCAAGACAACAGAACATGACACAAAAATAGCCTGAGCCTATTATCACAGGGCCAAAACGTGTCCTCAATTTTACCACTAATACATGATAAGGTTGGTTGTGCTCCTTTAATCCATTAATGGCCAACTGGAGGTTAAATCAACACCATGTCAATCTGTACCTGGCGATATGTCATCTCATAATAGAGATATTGTGTCAAGTAGTGGGGAGGAGGCTTCAGGCTATCAAGAATTAGCTCAAGCTCATAGCATGACACACAGAGACATATGTACGCACATATACATACATATATGCACACCTACACACACATACAGGGCTTCATTTGAGGCCATCGAAAAGCAGGAGCTTCTATATAATCAGTTCTTTGAAATGAAAATGTCACTGATATTGTGGAGTGCAGAGGTGTGATGCGCTGTAACCACATAATTATTCAGTTGATTTAAAAATTGCCTCCACACTGCTGGTGGTTTCAGTTCAAACAGACAAACTGGAGAAATCGAGGCTAACTCCAGCCAAGCAGGAAAATAGGAGGAGAAGATTGGATTGCGTGTGTGTGTTCTCTCCTCCTTAGCGTGCATGCATATACACACGCCCCCCCACACACACCAGACTCACCGAGCCATGCTGAGCGGCAGCAGTGCATGCTTATTTAGGAGCTGTGAATTTGTGATTGTTTTCCAGGGTCTAAATTAGAGAAGATCAACAAATGAAGAGGAAAGACATCATGCACTGATTGATGCTCGCAATTAATTATTTAAAAAGTCCTTTTTTTAAATGCACACCATTTTTCAGTTAGGCACTTTATACTCTGTAAAAGTTGATGATGAACACACATGTTGCTTAAGCAAACGCTAAGAAGTTTCTTTTAATTCAGAAAGGGGGTATTTGTGATTGCAATATATGAACAAATGTGACCAACAGTTTGATGTGTTTTGGCATCAGCCTTTACAAAAATTCGACCACACTTACACACAGACAACATCCTTGTATGTCATTTTCAAAATTACCAAACTCCTCATGGTGACCTAAGCAGTTTGTAAAGCCATGATTAGAGGTAATGTTTGATCCTGAAAGACTCAACAGCCCTTCAGCAGTTCAGAAACTATCCTGTGCTGACAACAACTCCAAACTAATGACATGTTCACCCCCACTGGTTTCTCTTTAGCTAGAAACCCTGGAAATGCTTTGCTATTACCTCTGAAGCAATCTTTGGGCTTTTTATCAAGAATCTAAAACTACTGGAATGAACTGGCACGGTGAAATTTATTTTATAGTTTTTAATGAGGGTGTTTAAAATGTTCCTGTTTCAGTATAAGACAAAATTTTGTTTAAATAAAGGTAAACATTTATGCAAATGTGGTTTTGGAAAGAACAAATGCCTTATTTTGTCCCCTAGTGGGACTAGTGGGGACTCAAATGTTCCATCCACCACGCAGGATGAACTTATCAGTGACATAAACACTGTAGGTCATGAATGCAATGAGTAGCTAACCCTCTCAGCTGTTCGTCGGAACATCTTGCCAATCACACCACATGACCACAACCTTTAAATAACAATCGTGTTTTCTAACAGCAGCACCAAACAACAATGACATGCTGCTGACAAATAATGAAACCAAACATGGTGTTGCACCATCTCACTGTGGAACAGGCGTCTTCGCTAAACCAGAGTGAATCTGAAGCTAGCTCTGAAAACACGAGATTGTGTCCATGTTTGGACTTAAACAACTTGATTCCTGATACTTGCTTCAGAATGTCAGAATTCAAGAAAGAGTAAGAATTTCTCACTTAATAATCTTGTACGTTCAATTGACGTCAGCAACAACCTTGGACTGCCACAGTTTCTCTTTCACTATGAAAAGGCAGGGCTGCTTTTCATTATGAGACCCAGCACAAAGTTGGCTCTGAATCTCAGCATCCACTTACATAATTTATTGTCACTAATTGTGGACATTCTTTGCCTTCCTGGTGACATCTAATCATGAAACACCTCAGATGTGTGTTTTTCCAGAGGAAAGATGAAAAATATTTCCATTTCTCTATGACACATGCTTTTGTACTTTACAGGCAAAACAGGGACAAATTAAAATGAGCAGCATCACACGAAGATGGCTTTAAAACTGTGGGACTGGATGATGTGTAAAGATGTTATTCAAATGACCACAAGGCGAGTGATGGCCAACACCTTAGCATCAACTTAACTGATGGTGGCACTGTTGACAATTACCACACGTAGGAAGATGCAACATTTCTTCTGTACCTGTAATGCTGTCAAAGGGCCAGGAGCATTGTCAGCAGTACAGAAACAGATGTGATGAATATTTGTTCTTGTGACAATACCAGTATATTATTCTTCTGTTTAGATCGGTACTCTGATCATTTTGGGAGATGGAGTATTTGCCCATTATTTGCTTATTATTTTGCTTTAATATGTGGCATTACCACATTCTCCATTAAACACTATTTAAATTGTATGATGAACAGAGAAGAGAAGTCAAACCTTTAAAACAACATGATTTTAACTGGTTCTATCTTTTTTTAAAGCATCTGCTTCAGTTTTTCTGCTTGACCAAGCTGTACCTGAGAGAAAATCTGTCTAAATGTAATCACAGAGAGTATTAGCTATTGTTAGACAGTTGTACTTCAGGGTGGAAGAAATCAACAAAGCAGAAAGCAGAAGTAAGACTCAGTGTCACTGAGGATGAATATAAAACAGGGACTGGAGCCTCATCCTCAATGTTAAGTAGCTTGACTTGAAATAAAAATTTCTTGGCATGAATAAGTAACAATGCTTTGTGCACATCAAACTGATTAAATTAGCTTTATATGACAAAAAATAACAAAGAAATAACAAAGGACCCCGCTTTCATACCCATTACATGTTTGAAAACTTACCTTGGCTCCAGCGAGCAGGCCCAGTGAGATGGCAACACGTGCCCGCAGGTCTGGTCTATTCTTTGGCCAAACGTAAGACAGCATCGCAGACAGGATCTGGGTTGAATTCACTTCTTTCAGCTATGCAAAAGAAAACAAAAGCAAAGACTCTTCTTAGATCAAAGTTTGATAAATTAGTTTGTCCTGTGCGATGCCGATTAAATGGGTGAAATAGTATTTATTTTACCACAATGTGAACTCTCTAAACCACCTTATGTTGGCGATATTGGCAACTAACTTGCATTTTATTTCATTGTGACAATCACAATAGCCTAAAGATGGCTCTCTGGGCAGACACATGGAACATCAAATGTCAATGGGAATCCTTTGAGGGATCGGGGAGCAGCAATGACAGCAGAAACTCCAGGTGGACCTGGGGATCCAGTCTGACACTACAAGTCCCAAGAGACACCTGGGCTGTCAGCCCAGCTGAGTTTGAGAGCACACTGGTGCCAACATGGCTGTTTACCCACACTCCACCACACACCTGCCACAGGGACTCTCTGCAGGCCAAAGAATATGCAGTAATTCCTCTAATCCACTCAATATGGTGGCAGCGCCATGCAGCAGCGCCTCCAAGCAAATTACAGTTACATTTTGCCCAACACCTGCCTTTAATCAAATACAATCAAGCAATACCTGACACTGCGAAGAGAGGATTAACATTAACATTTGAATGTACTACTGAGGTCCTCGTCCCATGTATGAAGTAGACCAGTTAATGTAAAACTAAAGTCTGTTAGCTATCATTTGTTACAGTTTTTAGTTTGAGTACATAAAATTTTTTTTAAAAACTTTAAACCGACTATAATCAAAGTCTCTTCTGGCATGTAAAAATGCTGCATGTCATATCATGCATCATATCATATACCGTTTAAATAAATAGCTTTTATTAATTATGTTTTTCAGGCACAAAACCCAATTTTGAGATTCAAGAATTCTAACAAGCTGCTGACAGTCATGTGAGTAAAGAATGCTTTCATATTAAAGTTTAAAGAGTAAAGTGGGGGAAAGTACATCAAACCTTTATCATTACATACATCAATAAATAAATCAATCAGCCTTAGAAAACCTGAACAGCTTATTTGGCACAAAAACAACTCCTTATCACTGATGCACAATTGGTCCTTATAGGAGCACAAAGGGTTTCAATGAGCAGAGACAGAATGACAGTATAGTACTCACCACATTTTTTGGATCTGCACTCAATCCTCCTCCTGCATTCCCGTGCCAACATGTTCTTTTGTCTGTAATCTGCAAATGCTGTGGAAACAACACAGATAGTTACTCCATGTTTGATTTTGATAACAGACAGACTGATTGATTATCAGAAGTATTTCTCAAGCATACTTACTTTTGCTGCCTCTAAAATCTGACGGCTGTTTTGGCTTCTGCTTGTGCTCCATGTAGCTGTCCGTAGGTGTGGAGGGGGACTCAGCTGAAATAGAAGAGAGGTCTTATTTGACGTTTCTCATTTCTGCTGACTCATTTTATGGATTCTAAAATTAAGAAATAGAAAGAACTAATAAAAACATCAGAGGGCACAAAAAGAAAAGAAAAAGTAAACTACAAACACATTTAATTCTAATTTTGTACTGGGCAAGTGCTTAACCTTTTACATCCTTAACAAAATGCTCAGAGTTTAAAATTTAAAGTCAGGGTTCAAAGGTTGTGAAAGGGACAGAAGACTAAACAAACATATGATCAGAGGAGATGTTGGTTATGTTACAGGACAGGTTTGAGCAGCTTCTGTAAGTGTTTCAACAGTTGTGTCCCCCACATACACACACACAAAATGAGAACCACTGAGCTTATGACATGACGTTCAGAAATAGTTTAATTGACATCAACTTTTGTGAGCTTGTGGGGGGGGGGGATTCTCTATTTAAGCACAGTTTATGAAGGATAAAAACTACTAATAAACCTACAGAGGGTGAGTGCTTGATAGCACAAGACTTATAGTGGGTGGGTTAAGAAAAGCACACAGAGCTTAAAGTTACCCTGTGAGCACCTACATTTATACATATCTTTATTGGTGATATGAGTGGGCCAATACTAGATACTTTTATCTCCTTGAATAGACTAAATCAGTGCAACCTTATCTATGATGGCTTGGCATATTATGTAAGCTAACAATTTAAAATTAAGCATTTTGAGAAAAGTAGCATTTGGTATAAGTAAGAATGGGACTATATAAGAATTTACAATAATAGAGCCCAAAAACAAAAACAAACAAAAAAACAACAGGCATTATCATGTAAGAAAGAACAGACTCAGGTTATTTGGATAATATAGAGATTATTTTACATATTTAATGGGGCTGCATCTAACATCTATTTTGTATTTATTAATCAACCTGCCAGTGACTTTTTCAATTAATCATTTGGTTAATAAAACATGTGATAAATGCCCATCATATGTCTTGGTTTGCCTGACAACTTGCCAAATCCCAAAAATATAAAAGTGGCAAATGTTTGTAGATAAAATACAGAAAGTTGCTCCTGCACACTTAGCTAATGCAGTTACATCATGGATATAAATTAGATGGACTAAATAAGTGAATAAGTGAAAGTAAAAAGGTAAAATAATTCAACATGAACATCATAACCTCTGCACCTTTACTGCTCAACAGAACTACCTATATCCTATTTTACATTGTATTTTAGTTTTATCTTATATTTCATACAGTAGTTTCTACAATTTATTGAACTTTTAGTCACTTTTACTTGGTGGTTTTCTTTCACAGTAGCTCTTGTTTGAACACTGTGAGAGGGAGCCTGTGAGTTAAGATCGACAACGACTTGTTCCATGTAAATTGTTGTGCACATGACAAATAAAAACTTGATTCTCAAGAGTAGTAGTAGTGAAAGCAAAGTGTCTTTGGCAAGACTATTGCATCAGACTGTATTCGTTTTGGATATACCTGCTAGATAACCAAGCAGCTGAAGAGTGAGACTATATCAATAACAAAGTGTGCCCATGTGCTGACAGTTACACCAGAAAAGTTGGGTGGGACAAACAGGACTTATCTAACATTTACTGACCGTCAAACACGTGACAGAGACCAGTGTCTGCGTTAGCTTCCACAGATAACGACTGCTTTGCTAAAGCAAAATGGCAGTAAAAGGTAAGTGAGAGGGGGCACAGCTGTAAACATCACCATGATGTTCAGGAAAGCTAATGTTAACACAGGCGACAGCACCAGGTGCTTTTTCATGGAGTTAACCGGTTAGCTTGGTGACATATCAAGCCGGATAACATATTTAATAACAGTATATTGATATGACACCGACCACACGAGAAAGGCAGACCAAATAATGTCGTTTAACTTTCCTTTAAAGTTAGTTTCAACACTTTCCGTGTCTGTCCTTGTGCGGTGACTGCCACATTACAGACCCCGTGTCCTCTCCGGCCCTCCCCTCCTCCCCACACAAACTCTCACTCACCAGGTATGAGCTCTGTCGCTTGGGCTCCGACCCGTTTTCGCCCCGGCTCCTGCTCCACGCGTGGTGCGAGCTCGTCTGCCGGAGGAGAAGCGCTATTTTTCGCCGCTGGAGGCGAAAGCCGCATTTGATGGGAGCCAACACCGGCGCCATGTTGGACTGAGGTAGGAGAGGACGGCCGTTGGTGACGCGCGCCGGCGAGAGAGCGACTGACGTCACGTCCGGGGCCAACCGCTGTCAGTGTCACAGCTAGCGACCGAGGCTGCTTCATGTCCGCTGCACGCGTGTTTTTATGGAAATATCTGCCGCTAGTTTGGCTTTAAAGTGTTTGTTTCGAGCCTCTGGATGTTCGTGAAGGCGCGGCTGACGTGCGGCTGCCTCAATTCAGCTGCGTGAGTCGGATAATCACGTTTCAAAACAGCAGGCGAAGCTAAAAAAAAAGCGGAGGAGCACGTTGTCTTTGTCGATCCAGTTAGTGATCCGGCTTTAGACCACTTTTAAGGGAAACACCAACATCGTTATTGGTGTGTTATTATTATTTTTTTCTTTTTTTCCCTTTTTTTTTTCAACATACTCAGGATGCCATGCCACAACCAGCAGCTGAACAGTGTCAACAGTGGACAGGAGCAGCCCATGAAGCAAGTGCGGTTCGCCAGCAGCAGCAGCGGGAGTGGGGGTGGGGGGGTTAACAACAACAGTGTCGGTGTGCTGAGCAGCTCCGGACCGGCCGATGTCTCCACACAGCCTCTGAACCAAGAGCACCTGGGACCTCAGCTCAAACTGCTGCCTCTGAACGACCAGATCCGAGAATTACAGACTATAATCAGAGACAAGTGAGTGCCACTGAACGACAGGAGGTCAGACAGACAGATAACTTTATCACAGGCAGCCAATAACACTAGGAAAGACATCATGTTTTAAGGCCTGTGCGGTCCTGTCTCATTTGACCATATTTAAAATATTGGTGTGTCTTCTGGCTGCAGTTTAGAAGAATGTAAAGTAGTGTTGCATCTAAAGCTGCAGACATCAGTGGATTAGTTGTCCACTATCAACTGTTGTGATAAGCAGTGGATAGTTTTGAGGCGTGATTTAAGACAAAAGTGTCCAAAAGCCTTTTCAGATGTGGATATTTTCAGGTTTCTTTAGTCCTTGGAGACAGCTGATTGTCTTTGGGTTGTGGACAAAGCGAGACATTTGAGGATGACATCTTGGGCCTCTGAGAGCAGCGATCAACATTTTTCACCATTTTCTGACATTTTATGGACCAAACAACCAACTGATAATCAAGAAAACGATTGGCAGATTAATGGATGAAGAAAATAACGTTACCAACCTTAATGCTGCTTAATGTGGAAATGAAAGGAAGCCCTTGTTACAGGGTTCAATACAGTTTCTTAGCCACTGTCATAATAAATGATCATTTATGATAATAACTACACAATTTTATAATCTCTCTAGAACGACATCATCCAAACTTTGCACAAGCATCAAAGGAATATTAGTGTATGAAACATCTCTGCTCATTGTTAAGACATTTGTGTTCCTTACCCTTTCACACAGAGAGGAATAATCCCTTCCAGCTCCACACAGTGAGTTTAAGATTTTACACTGAAAGAGATCACTGATGTGGGATCAGTGACGGTCACCACCATAAATTTATGTGTCATAACAGGAGAGAAAAAGCTAGCTTGGTGCATCTCCAGTGAAAAGCACATTCTGAACTGTCTAATCGAGTGTTTATATTCATATCTGCAGGACAACCAGCAGAGGAGACTTTGTGTTTTGTGCTGATCGACTGGTAAGATCATGATTTAAGACTACATGCTGTTCCTGTGTGTGTTTGTAAGCTACATGCTGTGAGTTCTTTTTTTCCCCCCAACAGATCAGACTAGTAGTTGAAGAGGGTTTGAATCAGCTCCCCTACTCAGAGTGCACTGTGACCACGCCAACAGGTGAGGGCCATGTTTGGGTCGCATGTCTGAGCTGCAACATGTCAGACAACCCCACAGCCCCCCACACACACACTGAGCTGTATAGAGCTGAACAATTCTTAAAACATGAATGCAGGATTCAGTTCTGAGCTCCCAGATCCAGCGTTTTTACCTGCAGCGTGCATATGAACGTTCTAACTTCGTTTTCTTTCCCACTCAGGGTACAAGTATGAAGGTGTCAAGTTTGAAAGAGGCAACTGTGGAGTCAGCATAATGAGGAGTGGTAAGTTAGACCTGCCATAGCTCACCTACCAAATTGGAGTCTTTTCCTTTGTAAGGGCACTTTTCATGTCTTCCATGCTCATGCCATTTGTGCCGAGTGTGCACTCGGGCTGTACATTATGCTCTGCATGTATTTAAATCTGGTCAGGCAGCTATGTGCTCTGGATCATACGCCTCGGATTGAAATGGATTGATCATTCGAATGCTAAAAATTACAGCAGACTAGAGTCAGATGGCACATTGAGACTGATATGGATCTGTACTTGCATGCAGAGAAGGTTTCTAAAGGCCTCGCTGTGTCAGCAGAAGTGACTCTCGCTTGTTCCCTCACCTTCAGATTTAATTAAACAGTTATCACTGTCAAAATGCAAAATCTGAAGCAGATATAGCGAAATCTGTATTATTTTCTTGTGACAATGATGCTTGGGCATAAAATGTAAAATTTCAGCCTTGTAGACTGAGTGTAGCTTATATACTACATCCTAAAGGCAGCATGTGTCTGGAGCATACGACACAGGTTAAAATTCCTGGGCCTGTCGCTTTCTGTGCACACAGCAGGGCCATCTTGACACAGGTCTTTGTGGATTGACGGTTGTCAACATGTCAGGATACAACGCTGTGCTCTTTCTCAGTGAAGCGCCAGTAAGCCTGGACAATCAACAATTCAACCACATTTGACACATCCAGGCTGCTGTGCCTTTAGTACTTCTCTCTGTTTGGTGCGTTTAATAAAAATGGAGGCAAAATTGACACGGCATTGTTTTTGTGATTTTTGATTGACAGCACAGTATGCCGAGGTGTCGAATATTCACATTTTATTAACAGAATTGTTCATTCTGCCTACTTGACAGTCATGTCTGCAGAGGCGAGATGAACAGAGAGAAATCTATAATTCCTTCAGACATAGGACAGGTTCAAACAGTTTTATCAATATTAAGTCAAAAAAGGTTAGGAATTGTGATACATTTTATCACAATAATAAAATATTTTTGAAGGAAAACTGTTATTACCACTATTATATGTTGTGATAATATATAATATAATTTGTCTCCCCAATATATGCGACTTAAAAAGGAAGGCTATTGTGTGTCTCCCCACAGGTGAGGCCATGGAGCAGGGTCTCCGGGACTGCTGCCGCTCCATCCGGATTGGCAAGATCCTCATCCAGAGCGATGAGGAGACGCAGAAAGCCAAGGTCTACTACGCCAAGTTCCCCCCAGATGTGTACAGAAGAAAAGTGCTGCTCATGTACCCCATCCTCAGTAAGTAACGGAAGCCTGAGCACAGCTTATCTTCCTGATGACTCCAGTTTACCTCCCTCAGTACCCCATAAATGTCAAGAGATGTCTATTTTTGTGCAAATGCAAAAACAGTTTCATGTATTTATTCATTTTTGAGAAATCTCCCTTGAGTTGACCTTCACCACCACGTCTGCATTTCCACATCATACCAGCCCATTCACACTGTTCTGATAATTACAGCTCTCATGGGGGAAATTATACACTGCCTGGGAGATAGCCACCAAGCTGCTGAATAGCATAATGAGGGCCAACAAAAATAGTATCTTAATAGCCCCGGTTTCCCAATGTCACAAAGCAGCATTTCTCTGCTCTCGGTTTTTTGAAAAAAATATGATGGTGACTGAGCCAGGTTGAAAGTATGTTTTATGTCAGAATGATGGAACATATGGTTATGCTGATGCATGCTAACAGGGTCACAAATTAAAGCCTGCCAAGCGCCCAGACTCATGGGCAGATCAATCAGCACACAGCTCAGTACCTTTTTCAGATGCTGTCATACTGCAATGCATCAATTACAGTTTTATAATCAATCAGTCAAATGCTTTTTAATAAAATAAAAAAAAAAATCTTTATTTGCATTAATAGCAAGTTTCAAATAAACACATGTATTTTTTTCTGTAAATAAAGTGAAATGTGAGGCAAATGTCAATCGTCAAATTGTTTGTGTCTGCAGGTACAGGGAACACTGTGATTGAGGCAGTGAGGGTGTTGATAGAGCACGGAGTCCAGCCCAGACATATTATCCTCCTCAGCCTCTTCTCCACGCCTCATGGTATACCGCCACCGCCAGTTCACTGCAATTTCAGCTCATCACCAATTTCCTTTTGTTTACCCACCGGATCACACACTCCAATCTCCTCTCCACTCCCGTTCCTGCTGTATCATTGTCTTTGTGCAGAATACTGCTGGCTAACCACGAGGCTGCTCGGTGGCACTGCTTATTGTCAGTCTCGCTCCACATTTCAACGCTTTTAAATGCCTGAACAATGTAATTTGTGGTGGTAGTTACAAGACCACTGAGTGTTTTGGTTTTTAGCATTTTTTTTCCGTTGTTAATTACAGCATTTTAGAAATATATTGAACTGAACTCCCCAAATCATTAAGTAGATTAAGACTCAACTATTCCATCTGTTTCAACTGTTTTCTACAAGCTGACAGGAATTTGTTCATTCTTTTTTGAGTGTGTGTAACATCTTTCATCTTTCTCTTTAGGAGCAAAATCTATAATCCAGGAGTTCCCGGATATCACAATCTTGACCACAGAGGTTCATCCAGTGGCTCCGACACATTTTGGCCAGAGGTACTTTGGCACTGACTAAACCGAGGACAACCTGAGGAACATGATCTGCAAATTGCTTTTTAGTATGTTTTTGTTTTGTTTATTTAAATGTATCTCATGTTCTCCTTGTTGTGCCAAATACTGCTATTTTATCTCCAAAGTTCCTAAAGTAAGAAAAAAAATCATTAGTCTGAACGACTGTTTATTATCATGCTTTTTTTTTTTTTTTTTGCTGTGTGCATTCACGCTGATAATGGACAGACAAAAACACTGACTGACTAAAGAGTTCAACTTGAATCATTTTATTTTGCATGTTACAACAACTGATGAAAAATAAAGAATTTATATTTGTTAACAGACAGAACAGCAAACAAAGGAATATTGGTGCTTTTGATGGTTCAGAAGTGTTGGAAAAAAGGGGAAGCATCACAATCACATACTCCAAAGACGATTCAAAAGGGACCGTACTGTATGTGCTCTAGCAATACTGAACTCCTGCCTGCAAACTGGGTATAATTTGTCATCTTTTCATGTTATAAATATCTTATTTGATAAAAGCACATTGCTTCAGTAGTTTATTTTAAGTGTCACTTGATGGAGCAAAATATACAGACACTGCCTGCAGCAGATATGAATCAGTAAACTCAATACACAAGAAAAGAGCTGAACATTAGAACAATAAATAGACACAAGACTACATGAAACACTCAACATCCACATCTTTCCTAATGTTTTACTATGCTTTCAAACACCAAATCATACCTCAGATAAAGAGTCTGAATCAATAACTGACTTGTGTGTTACGCTGTGTGTCTCTCAGACATGAGCAGCATTTGATTTGGCTTACCCAACAGAGTAGAAAAACAGATCTGATGAAGCAAAGTTAAAGTGTCAAGATCAAACAGCATCGATGTTTGATAAAGGCCCAACTTTGTAATGCTGAATAAAAGGGTGCACTCAATCACAGAAATGGATTTAAACTAAGTACACTGGCTAAATACACGAGTACATAATAATCTGAAACAGTCTAGGTGAGGATAATATGTTTCAGTGGTATTAAAAAATTTCAAAATACATAAACACAAGGTAGAAAAACTTCAGAATCGTATTGCAGAGGACAGCTGACCTCTACCAGCCAGTGGACGAGGGTCAGTCTTTATATACATGTACAGCTGTCTGCGTGTTCAAAAAGGTCAAAAGTGGGAAGAATCGACTGTTCGTCCTCTCCTTTGCATGATGTTGTGCCTGTGATGAAAGCTAGTGTCATCCCACTTTCACACACAATTGGGGATAGCTGATATGGTATAAAACAAGATTGTGATCAGTCTTTTTTAAAAAATGTCTATCACAGTTTGTCTTGTATGCTCATCCCAGACTTTTAAAGAAAAATCTGATTACCGTATTTAAAAAAAAAAAAAAAAATCAGTACAGCATTTAAGTCAGAGTATACAGAATATTATATATGACTCCACTGGAAAAAAAACACTATAGTATGTTTGCCATAATACTCTGAGAGCACGAGGTTTCAAATACAGTGAGCTGTGGCTCTGAGCCAAAGCTACAAAATTCATGCAAGATTTGTTTTTATTACTGTTGTCAGTCTGATCAATTATTGGTAATTCTCTACTAAAGCATAACAAGATGAGAGGTTCTTTAATAAATACGTGCCCAAAATGTTGGCACAGGCTACTCACAAGCAGGATGCTGGATACATTCTCAGGAGAAACCACTCCCAAAACTCAAGAATACATGTATTTATAAGGCGCAGGTTAAGTCAGGTATTCTAATATGGATATGTTGATTTAAAAAAAAAAAAGTAAAATCATATTAATGTACTGCAAGAGGCCAGACAACTGAATCACCACAAGAGACCTCTGGAGCATTATGGGTGTGAGGTCCACTGACAGATCAAGCTCTAAGGTGCAACACTGTAAACTCACGGCCCAAACATTGAAACAGAGGCGTTTAAAGTAGCACAGTTCCAGACACAAGCTTCCCAATTAACAGTAATTTATAATCCCACAGAGGCCAGTGCCATGAGATGAACAACCAGAGGGAGATAAACCGCCCATGGTGAACAGCTGTTGTCTTTTAGTATGTGAGGTAATATTTGTCTTTTTTTTTCTTTTTAATGAATCAAACTGTACTGTACCATGAGAGGAGAGGTGACGCTTCTGGTTGCTCAAAGAGTTCCTGTCTATATCATTATGTAAAACACCCAGATAAAAGTGGCAATACCAATCCAAATGCAGGTTTTAATCCGCACGTTTGGCCCCCTTCGGCATTTCAGCGCGTGTGAACATCCGTGTCATTTGGAATGCATTCGCCTTGTGGTACACAGTGTGTGTGATATTTATCGACACCCTCTGTACCAGCTTCAATTGTCCATACATTAAATTATTATTCCTCCATCTCTATGGTAACAGAGGGGTCTTGGTCTTCAGCTGGAGTGGAGACAAATAAGAAAGAAAAAACTCAGCATGAGGTATATTTCACAGTGTCTGTTGTAACTGAGTCAGCTCACACATGAATTAACATTGTGTTGCATATGACCACCAGGTGGTAGCAGAATATAATGATTGGAGTCTAAACATAGCAAACCACATGTAGAGTGCAGAAAGGGTGAGACTGGTGCCTCCAGACAATGAATACTGAATTTGCATGCAGTTATTTGTTGCACATTTCTTTGTTTCATTATGACAGTCACGTCTGTGACACTTTTTTCCTTTAAGGTGATTGTGTCCTCCAAACTGATTAAGGTGAGTGCGGGAAGGTGACTTTGCTTTTCATTTTTAGGAAGGCCCAATTACTGTGAAAACTGAGTTGTGGAAAATCTTATGATGGATCCAGATTTACTGCATTTGTTGATACATTTTCAGAGCACATCTATTTTAGAAATGGAGAAATTAAGTAAGCAGAAATAAAGTGATGGAAAGTTATTATATTTGAATGTAT
>JBAJHX010000053.1:15709457-15719841 GCA_037176925.1 Amniataba percoides | reverse complement strand
GAGTTTCTGACACATGTAAGCACACACGTATACACACAGGCACATGCATGCAGGCAGGCATGTACACACACACGCACACACACACACACACATATATATATATATATATATATAAATAAATAATACAGTTTGATGTGCAATCTGGAAGCTATAATTTGGGAAGAAAACCTTCATAATTGAGAGAAAAGTAAAAATGACTGCCACTTCATGTTACAATATCAAGTAGAAGTGTGCAGTAATTTAAAACGTGAAAACTGTCCAAAACAAACACTGTAATAAACTACATGATAAGGTCATATCTGGAAAAAAAAAAGTCAGAGTTTTGCAAATAATGTCTGCAATATGTCGGTCTTGCTTTTCTGAATATGGCAAATACAAATCAGGTTTGAACGGCAGTTATGTTGTGAATTAGTGCTTGATGATAATAATAATAATGCTTCCCCTGCTTTATCTGAGAAGAAAGGCACTGATGACTGTTTTAGATTGGGAATACATTTAAAACCTCATTAGCAGAACTAATTGTGCCTTTCAGATTATGGTGATCATGGTGGAACATGAGGCAGCTTGAGTCACTCTTTTGTCAAGCTTTTGTGCCTTTACTTAATTTTTTAAAAATTCAAATTAATTTGAAAATTGCTGTGATAATGTGCTAAATTACGAACTCTATTTAAGCCACAATTTTACATTAAACTCTTTGAGAAAGTTTTTCCATTCATGTTACCGTTGGGTACAGTGTTTAAATAAGCTCTGAGAGACAAAAAATTATTCAGAAGATATTTTCAAAAAGGTCAGTAGTAGTTTTATGTAGTGATAGAGCCCATTTACTGTGGTTATACTCAGATTATCAGGTGGCACGTGTCCTTGACTAATTTTTAAAATCGAATTAAAAATATCTAAATATATTTACACTCAATGCCAAAAATTGCTGATTTCAGTTGTAAAATACTGAAAAACCGTTTGTATTCCGGGAGCTACAGAGAAACGTGTACAAGTACAAGTCATATGCATATTACAAAATTAAAGTGACTCACTTATGCTTCCTTCCTCAGAGCCGTCATCCGACTCCTCCCACATGTCCTCATTAGCTAATAAGGGGTTCTGGGACTCAGAACTCCGATTCTTCAAGGAGAAGTAGTGGCCGTTACCTTGGCTGACATGAGAAAAGAAGATGGAAGCTAGTTAAGGAACTTTGACCCATTACAGTGCTGAGTCCAATCCACTAGTTCAACATTTTGTTCACTTAGCTCCTCTACATAAAGAGAAACTTTTTTTCTGCATTTTTATTATATAACTGATTATTTAAATTTTCATCTGCATTTGTCATATAGCATATAATGTTATTGATTTAACAGAGCTAAAATATAAGAGTACAGGTACAATGAGTAGCACTGCTGAAAAATGAGCAGGAGGAAGTGAATGAGCTGATTAAGCATCTGAAGCTCACCTCGAGAAGACCGGGATGAACCACAGTCTCCGGTTCTCACCAAAGACCTGCTGCAGGTTTTTGCGTATGCCAACGTTGAAGCCATTTCTGTCTGGTCCGCTGACAAATACTGGAGCTGAGAAGGCCTCTGTAAAAAGAGAAATTATCATGTCCCATGGAGTCCTGTGCTTCAATTCTCCTTCAAGGTTAGTGTTAGTCGCAAGGATAGGAAGTGCAAGTGCTCAGAACTAAGGGTGTTTTCTGATAAATATGTAAACCTTCACCTAAAGTGGATCGGTTCTTGGCCACCAACCAACAGTGGTAGCCAAAGAGGAACATGAGACTGACGAAGAACATGAGCGCCACAAACATGAGGAAGAGGACGTGGAACTTTGCAGGCCCATTTGGCAAGTCCCCCTAAGAGAGAGAGAGAAACAGAAGAACTGGAGACTTGAGGAAAAAATGGTGGGCTTAAAAAAAAGGCCGCAAATCAGGACAGCGGCTTCAGCTGTGTGTTCTTGTGCAACAATGACTACGTGCAGTTCAAAAGGGCCGTTGTGACTCCAACCATGAGACGATGGGCATGAGGGATGCCTTCAGGCTCATGACACTCACCTCCCAGAATTTGAGGAAATACTGAAAGACTGTTGCTGCAATGAAGACGCAGTACAGCATGGAGTAGGACAGGAAAAGCAGGAAAAACTTGTAGTTGGAGAAGCCCACACAGTTGTTGACCCTAAAGAAAAAGAAACATTGGTATCAGAAGAAAATGAATGCATAGTTTCCTTTATTAAACAGGGACATATGTTATTACTTACCAGGGGCAGTGATGGTCCATCTTCAAGACACATCTTTAAAAGAAAAACATATTTGTGTTTGTACTTACACTCTTGACCGCACAGCATCCATGTTCAAACAATTAACATCGTAATACCATTCTCCTAAAACTCAATATCTTTAACACAACTTACTTTACATGTACTCTGACAGCAGTCTGCTCTGATTGACCATGAGGCCATTCTCTCTGGGGGATAGCATCCCAATGAAGCAACACCTTCTAATTATCACAACAGTAGCTGGCCAACAAATATCCCCTTGCCCGGAGCGATCTCCACTAAATGAATGGATCGGGGGGGAGGAAAGAGTGACTTACGTTTCACAAACCGAGCAGTGGTGACAGCGGTCGGGCTTCAGTACCTGGCAGCGGTCGCAGAACCTGATAGCTGGAGACAAGGAGGATGGCCAGTTGAGTGAGCGACATTTGAGCCACGCTTACCCTTCGTTCACTTCCTGCAGCCTAGAACTTCTAGTCTTTTCGCAATCAGCACTAATGAAAGGTATACAGTGGCTGATTACTCTGGACGGGGATGCTCAGGAGCACACGCAGAGCTAATTGCCCTGGCCCTACTTGTTTTCAGCAACGCGCACAGCCTATGTGCCAGATGACGGACTCTGGCCTCGTTACCTCTGTGGCTTTGACATGCAGCAAATAAATGAACGGCACCATGTGAAATCACATCCTAGCAGGAGGGAGGGAAAATAGGATTTACTCACCCCCAGACTGAGCTCGAGTAAAAATGGGCAGCTTCTTTGCAATCTCAACCAGGATCTGCTTCTGAGCGTCCGGCCTCTCCTCCATCTCGTACCTCTGCTTGTCCGAGTATGACAGCTGAAACTGGGGACACGTTTATTGTCACCAGATGTGCTTCACACTGTCACAGGCTTCTTATAAGAAGGCACAATAAATTCAGTAACATGGTGTCCAGCTTCAGTAGCTCACAGATACCTTTTTGCATGGTGTTGCAGGGGGGGTGAATATGGACTTCCAGTAGGTCCAGGAGAACATCACAAAGCAAACATGAAACACCAGCAGATAGGCCACTGAGATAACAAACCACAAAGAAAAACACTCATTTAAAGAGCAGTCATGACAGAAATACACGGATTAGCACACAAATGAGTGGGTAGCTCACCTTTTTCCAACGTGTTGGTGAGCGTAACTGTGAAAACAAGAACAGGACGTGATGAAAATATAATCTGGATAACAGAGCCGGTAAAAAGAGACAGTGGTAATAGTTTGTTCGGGTCAAAAAGAGGAACAACATTCAGGCTAACAGGACTAGCCAGACTGACAGGAGGCACAACAACAACAGCAGCTAGCTTGTGTAAAAACAGAGCTAACCCTCCTCCCTTCGTCTCGGCAGCGAATTTGCTTTTAAAAGCTAAAAGAAATGTCCCCACATGAAGGAAAACCCCGAAAATAACAACCCCCTACCGCCCACTTCGCTAGCTCTGTCAGTAAATTTCACTCAATCCGCGACATCCGCAGTTAATGCGGCTGAAAAAAAAACAACAACAAGCAAAGAAAATCACAACACGGCGGCTCTTTTTGCTTTCACTCACACAGACACAGCTCGAAGACGTAGGCGTAGTAGGACCACAGCACCACGGAGGTGATGATGAGGACGGGGATCCAGGAGAAGACCCTCTGACAGCACCTCAAACCTCTGGACAGAGCCATGTTACATCCCGCGGCTCCGCTCCGCGCTCTGAGCTCGGCTGGCCGGCCTGCGGCTGCGCCCATCGGCCACATCGGCGAGCGACACACCGACCTGCGGCAACCAGGCCAGAGCAGCAGATCACTGAGATCACTGATCACCGTGAGACACAGAGAGCTGCAACCTGCTGAACACTGTCCACTCACAGGTGGAGGAAGGTACTCAGCTGCTGTTTATCCTACAAGCAGCACCGCAGGTCAATGAAACGTGTGAAGGTTGTAAAAGAAATACTGCTGAACATCACTGACGCCTGAGATCCATTAGAATGTCCAATAAAATGTTCATTTTCTTTCATTTTGTTAACATTGTGTGCGCCGTTTGTCAGAGAGCACACACAGTTAATAAGTCAATAAACAGAGTTTAATTTTTAAAGTTATTTTATTTTAAAAAACTTAAACTCAATAATTTTTCAGAGGCAAATATTGCAGTTTTTACTCCACTAAATATATTTGATAGCATCAGTTGCTTTGCATATTCAAATTAATAATGCAAATTATAGTGAACTAATAAATGGTGATAAAAGCTATGTACTTTTACTAATGCTTTTGTACATTTAGCAGCTCAGTCAAGTTTTTCATTTAATGTTGACTTTGGCGGCCCCTGTGGACAAATGAGCAGTGCAGACCGTGGTAAACACCCATCAAACTATCAAAAAATATGTTCAGTTTATTAACAAATTATGATACATTTATAAAGAAGGACAAAATAGACATATCCACATATCCCATGTCAGACATATCCCTGACATATCCACGGTCAGACATAAGACATATAATAACATCACATACAACAAACAACATTATAAACACAATAAAAATTACATTTTAAAAGATGACTGTTAAGAGTTTACATTAGACCCTTTTCACAGTATTTTGTACAAGTATTTTGACATGACAAAGTGAAGTCATGTTTTACATTCAGAGCTAACATCTGCATCGTGTTTAGAAATGCAGTACAGAGAACAGAGAGGTTAACCGCACTCATTTGCCTTTTTTCTGACAAAGGCAAATGAGTGCACTGGGATGATTCTGGGGTCCGGTGCCTTTTTCTGGAACATTTGGAGGAGATGAGGACTGAGCCACCAACCTTAAAATGAACGGACAGCTCGCTCCACCACCAAACCTCCAGCTCGCTCACACGAGTCTGATGTGGTCCAACCTACAGGAGCCTGACCAAACCACAACTCTGACCACTGTGTTACCAGGTACCATACTACAAGTAATTAGTTCATTTCAATATTAAGGCTCAAGTACTAATGTATTTAGGCTGATGTGAATATTCAAGAGTAAAAATGTCAGATAATGCCATATGTTATCTATTTTTCAACATAAATGCAAAATATATTCTAGTATTATATATAGTGATTCCCTGAATTAGGTTATTGTTAGTTATTGTGAACAAGACATGATGTGAATGAGATATTTAGATAAAACTTATTGTATAGTAGAGAGGTGATGAGAGCTAAGGGGAGAGCGATGTGGGGTGACAAGGTCCTCAACTAGACATGAACCAGAGAGTGATTTAACTGTAACAGTACTTTTTCAATTAAGGGCTCTTGTTTAGTCCTGTGTGCCTCATTTGTAGGTTACACAACCAGCTGCATTCACATGAAAATCTCCGCAGGCCACACACGCACACAAACAAGAAATCACCTAATTGTTTTGCCCTCCCAAGAGCAAAATTGGATCAACATTCTTTGAGTATAAGCCACGAGTACTGCTGCAGTTCATTTACTTTTAACATAAACAATAATGTCCACCTTCTCCATTAAAACGCTCTGTGAATTACATCATCTCGGGTTGTTTCTTATTTGAATTTAATGTGATAATACTGAGTTACTTTCATCCCTGCCTCCCCCAGTTCACACACTTAAACATCTCAGCCTTTAGATTTGACTGGATTAAATTAAACTTTAATGACACTGTGGGGTACTTTTGTGCAAAGACTAACAAAACACATCAGAAGAAAATGGATTTGATAAAAGAAATGAGCAAATGAGTGTTGCATAAACAACTTACAGCACTTGGACATGTTACTGTGGGAATAATGGATTCCAGTAAAAACCTGTAAAATAGCAATCGTAGAAGTGACAGCACACACACACACACACACAGATACACTTGCATGCAATGACAAATGCAGTGAGGTTGTGTATTGTAAAGCAAAAGACGAGATATGTGAACTGTGTAAGCAGTATAATGAGGTGCACAGGTAGTTCAGCTTCTATAAGCCTCTCCAGCTCTCCCTGGTTGCCTTAGTTTCAGCCTCCCTGCTCAGAAATCTCTGGAAGTTGTGACTGATATTTTCACAAAGTGGCTTCCTGTCACATCTTCCAGGTATGAGGCGGACGCCACAGCTGATTCATGCATCAGCTCCTCACAGAGGAGGAAAAAGGATTGTGTGTTACTGTCTCCAGGGTGTCAGGTTCAGCCTTTTCACTACTTTGTTTATCCTGTCTGCCTCCCCATTCTCGATGCTGCCTCCCCCAAAAGCCGAAGCCAATAATGCTCAAGAAGCGATCTAACACACGCAGTGCTGCATGCTGAAAAGCCAGAGACTCGTCGGGAACAACACTCTGCTGTGCTTTTTCCCTCCACTCAGCGCCACAGTTTGAGGTTTGGGTAGTGACAGATGTCAGTTCTCTCGCTGTGCTGGAAATGTACTCACAGCATCTTCATCTTACTGAGCTGCAGAGGATTCTACCTTTTACCAGCTGAAAGCTTCTGTTGACTCCTGCAATCATCTTAAAATAGAGGGGGCAATCAGAGCCCTGGGGAGATTATGCATCTACTGATTATGAAGTTGTGAGAGTGACAAAAGAGTGTAATGTAGAAAGTACAGCCATTGTTTGGTCACCTTGTCTCACCCAGGCGTCAGAGGAACTGGTTTGTGATCCCAACTGGCTCCACAACTCTGTCACACTACTTTTTAAAGACATGGAAATAAATGTTTTAGATACTGTTTGTCATGTCAACACTCTGAGGGTCATTAACTTGATTACTATTGTCCTCATTTTTTCTGTGTTTTTTAACTTTTAACACATTTTGTGGTAAAGCCACATGCACTTTGCAGCAGTCACCAATAGGAGGTGCCGTGAGATTGCTCTAAAACCAATAACCTGCAGCCTTGCAGCTGCGGACATCATCTCAGCAGCTTACAACACACCTTTCACCATCCCTCTTTAGAGGATCTAAAATGTGAACACGGATGTGGTTGGAGTCAAATGTTGATTTAATGTGAGCTCATTAGCCGTGTTCATCCCACAAGTTTTGATAGCAGCATCAAAGGGTTAGGGTTAGAGAAGCCAAATGACAGTCTGTGTGAACATCAAGGTATCCAATTAGACTTGTTTGAACATAGACTTGTGTTTTTATGACTTGCAGTTGTCTTTGTAAGTAGGAGGAGAAAAAAAAAGAAACCCAAGCAGATACAAACTGATCTTATGCCGGGAAAACTGACACAGCTGATGTCACTATCAGATCTGTGTTTATGGGACTCTCATCTTTAATATACCCCATTAATTCCTCCCCCGTCCCCTCAGAGATGCCGCTTGATCCATTTACTCCTTTTGTTCTCAAGATTTATGACATGCCGTCACCCTCTGACGTGGCCCATCCAACACAATGCGTAACAGGCAGCGTAATAGTCTCCCCTTTACTGGATGCTGTGAAACTTTTTCATCACGTCATGGGACCCCAGAGCCGCCCGAGCTGTAAACCGCTGTTTCTAACAGGACCGTTGATCACAGGTTTCACAGAGAGGCTTTCCCCACCTGCCAGTCCCCATCCTCCCCTTGCCTCCCTCTTTTACGTAATGCAGATTCCCTCTCTGCAGCGCCTCCTGGGACAGGGGTGTGAGGTGAGCTGCACCCTGTCCTGACCTCCTCTCCTCCATCACACATGTTCCCTCCTCTCCTTCCCAGGGCCCAGACACCTTCTCCCACTTCAGCACTTCGTCTGCCACTGGCTCTCCATCCAGTTCCTGCTCTTCCACCCCTTCCTCCTCCCTCCTCCTCCGCCTGTCTCTCTCTGCAGGCAACAGTGTCGGCAGCCGGGGCGATGACAGCTCCTCTCTCACTCAACCGCTCACTGGAGGCAGGGAGCGGCCGTCCATCCGTCAGCACGGCAGCAAACCCCACCACTACAAAGCCATTGTGACTAGCAAAACAGTAACGGCCTTTTAATCAAAACATTTACCCCCGTGTAAAAGTAAAACACAAACAGCTCATATCAGCAGGTCGGGGCAGACTCCTCGTCTCGGGGATGTGTGTGAGCGGAGCGTGTTGGAGGTGCATTCCTTGCCGCCCTGGTGGTAGTCTACATAAACAGACAGCAGGGGCTGGAGGAGAGCCCGTTTGAGGGGAAGTCATGCATGGCTGCAGAAAAGTGCGAAAGGACCCCGGTTTACAATGTACCACCATACAGGCTCATATTAAGGAGAGAGGAGCACAATGGCCGACGCAGTCCAGTCTTATTTGAGTTTGCTCTTGAGCCGCTGCTCACTGTTATGCCTTGAAGATGAAGTGGCACTTAGAGTGTGCATTTCATTTGACCCCTGAGACTCTCATGTCATGCAGTTGTGCTCTGCAGTCACGGTTGTTGCAGGGAGTGCTGATGATGTTGAGCACTTGGGAGGGTGATTCATTTGGGGGGGAGGCGCGTGTGTATGTTTCTGTGTGCAGATGGAGTAACGGGGGGGAAGTGTGAGGAGCGGGGAGATATTATTTGTTTTGTTGCGTTTGTGAACTGCGTGTTTGTCTGCGACCCGGCAAGATGACGCGGGATTGAGTTCGATAGGGGTTTCCATTTCATTCCCTGCATGCTTCAGTGTCTGGACGGGTGAATTCATCATGTGTGCATCTGTTTGAAGTCAGTATGGAGCGCATATTGGAAAGTCTGCATTCATCTTAACATATTGTCATTGGTGTGCGTCCAGAGAGAGAGACGCTGTTCTGAGTTGCCCACATTTAGACAAAAGGTATGTGTGCAAAAATCAGACATGAGCATTGGAGTAATTAGAGAGACAGACCAGCGCAAGGAAACACAGCTATGACTTCACAGAACATGGTCACACAAGTCATTTGCAATTTAACTTAACACAACACAGAAAAAGACTTAATGCATTCTACCATTAACCTATTAACACCAATGCATAGCCCCGAGAACTGTCGAGAAGCTTGTTTTGGTGCATTATGCATGTATGAATAAGTCATGCTGGAATCAGGGAGAATAATGCATGCCTTTTCTGCATCTCTGACGTCATACAGCCAAATGTTCTGACTCCAAGGACGACCGCAGGACCGGAGAGGTCTGGTTCTCACCCCACTGATGGACACGGCGGACTACAGACGTCTGGAAAGCTGTTGGGTTGGCGTGACACCGGCAAACAGCACTCAGCGGAGCGGGAGAAGTCCTTAAAACAAGGCGATATTTCTGCCCAGCCTCTGCTCATATTCACACTTAGCAGCAGAACAAATAATGACAGGGCGGGGAGGAATTGCAGACACCTCACCCTGCATGTGTGAAAATAAATCTGCTCAAGGGTGGGGACCTGTGTGTCTTCAACAATCATGGAAATTGCAATGGCCACACCACGGAGGAGGAGGGCTACATGCGCTTCAATAACAGCCGTTTCAGTACGCCTTGTGCGTGTCATGCACTCGTGGGCGACTTCTGTATCACATGTTGCCTCAAAAAAAAACCCGCGCAGGCTCTTTTCATTGCCTTGGTGCTGCCAGGATCTAAAGTGAAAACGTGTTTCATCGGTATCATTGTTCCTGATCTCTGCGCTTGTCATCAAATAGACTAATTGCATTTTGCCAAGTGATAAAGTAATGCATTGTGTCTAACCACATGATAATATTTGGAGCAGAACATCAAAGGGCAATTGTAGCAGCTTTGTCGCTTCCAAGGGCCTTTTTTGAAAGCAGAAACACTGCCGGTGCTCTGTCTAAACTGAAAATGGAAAATCTGATCTGGAGCGGACTCTTTTCTCACCGGAGATAGTGGGAACAAAAAAAAGGCAATCCTCTCTCTCAGACTCATTTTCATCACCTCAGGTTGACTTTCCATATATACGATTGGTTGTATGAATATGTGTCATTGGGCTGAGTGAAAGGGAGCTGGTTGTTAAGCGCCACTGGGGAGATACAAACAGAGGCAGGGGAAAAGAAAGCGCTGGACACAGAGGGCAGCTGGAAAGTCTATCATCTCGCAGGTTTAGATGCTGTTTGCCTTGCATTGTGCGCCGGTCTCCAGTGTCCCCCAAGGACACTGATCCATGGTGCCGTGCTCTTTCCACAGACACAGTCACAACATAGGCAACACCACACACAAGGAAAAATTTACTGATGGGCGAGAAGAGGGGAGGGGGTGGGGGGGGGGAAGGGGGGGGCGGGGGGGGG
>JBAJHX010000053.1:15678024-15709357 GCA_037176925.1 Amniataba percoides | reverse complement strand
TTTCCTGGTTACCAAACCCCCCCCCCCCCATCCCTGTTAGATTTTTTGCTGCAGGATATTAACTAAATTAGGTGAATGTAAGATATGCTTTTTTTTATTCCCTGCTTGTGTGTGAGAACACACCACAGCAGCGACCAGAACACGAATATGTGAACATCCCTTTTTTCCCATACTCCCCCAGAAAACAGATTACTCACTGATGGCGCAGCAGGGAATAGGCCGAGGTAGACAGTGGAAGGCCTCATTGGGTTCTGATGATCCAGCCCTTATGACGCAACCGTGTCAGGTTCACATGGGACCAAATCAGTCTTCTTCCGCCATGCCTGTCTGTCAGTCATCCTCATGAATACACACTGCCGTGCCTATATACACACACAAGGAATGACCTCTATTTATCAGTCAGTCACTCTCAGGACTAATGTTATGGAACTATTAAAGCACACATTAACTTTAAAGACGTATTGCCCACTGCATGAAAGGCATTAATGAAAAGTCCAGGTGGCACTTGGCAATACGCTACAAATCTTCTATCCCATCCTGTCTATCCCATGATGGTCCCTCACTGTCTGTGTTACAGAGTTCACACACTTGCCTGAGGACATGGACCTGGTGGCTGGTGAGAGGACAGAGGTTGACTCAAGTGTCAGCGCTCCAGTGCCAGATGTGTGCAGGTCTGTCAGCATCAGTTCACGCAAAAAAACGAGCTCTGATGGAGCAGTAATGTGGCATAAAGAAAATCTGGGCGACAACAGCTCATCTGTCTCCCGCTAATGTAGCTTACGGTAATATATGAGCGCCCCATCTGAACCACACACAAATGACTACTTTCCAAGATTACATGCTCATAAATATTTTGACGAATGTCGCGCGCACAGAGGTGACCCCATCAGTGACAATAATTTACATTTCAAAGGTTGCAAAAACATTTTAATGGCTCGTTTTTTTTTTCTTTCCCCTTCCCCCTCTGAAAATTTGAGTTTAGGTTGACTGTTTTCCCAGTTCTGCATGGAAAGGGTCTGGAGTTATCATCGCAGAGGAGATTCCAGAGTAGGTACTTAAGGGAATCTGTTTCCGTGCTCCGATTTAATGCACAGGGGCAGAGAGGCAGACCGCGAGAGTGGAATAAATAGAACAGAGAGAGAGAGGGAGAGAGAGAGAGAGAGAGGTGGATGTGGGAGGGAGGGAGATGGAGGAAAAGGCGAGATGGCTGAGGAATAATGAGAGCAAGGAGCAGACAGGAGGGTAAACAAAGCAAAGGTAAAAGAGATTAAGAAGATATGTGGATGTAGGGGGGTGTGCTGACAAAGAAACATCCAGGTATACGGAGCAAATAGAAAGAGTATGGGGGTGGAAAGGGGCTTATTGGGTTAGTAATGAAGTCAGAGCTCCCAGCGCTCTGCAAGGAGGCAGCCAAAGGTGGCACAGTCACTGAGTTGTAAACCACATTAAGGAAAACCAACCTTTGCATTTAAAGCCCCCTGATGCAGGCACGAATGTGTTTTCATGCTCCGGGTTACCAAAACAAACGGGGTGACCGTGTTTTGTTCTGTTTTGCAAGGAATGTAACAGATGCGTTCTGGAGCCGCAGGGGGCTGGTCGGTAGTCATAGCACATGTTGTTGACCTTGTCTGCACCCCCAAGAAACCTGGACTACTCTCCGTATCTGATGCATACATGCCTTTGAAGTGCAGACAGACAGGCAAGCAGGCAGGCAACAGTACGAACAAAGCACACGTGCCATTTCAGATCGCTGCCTACGCCAGCGGGAACACTTCATTAGCTGACAAATCTTATAAAAATAGCAAATAATACATAAACCATGTGTCTTGCAAGTTGTTACACGTACTTCAGAGAAATTTCCTCCCAATTTGTACATGTCCCCATCTCGCCTGAGGGATCTCACTGTCAGATGTGGTAAGAGAAATGAATACCAACAACAACCTGTCTATTTCCATTACAGACAGCAACTTATTGTTTCATTTGATGAAGTTTTTGAATTTTGAGGAGTTTTTTTCTTAATGGAAACAAAGAGTTCATTCAGGTAGACTGTAGGTTTTTATCACCAAAAAAATAGATAATTCAGCAAGAATAAAGGTGAACATCCAAGTTAGCAGATCTCAGTCAGATCAGCAAAATGTGATGTTATATTTTGCTGTAATATGTTTACCATGCTCAGCATCTGAGTTTGCGGATGAGAATATAGTTTTCCAGATATTTGGTGAAAAAGTAAAGTACTGGATACACTGAGATTTTGACCTAATAATGTTGGTATAAGAAAAGCAGTAGCATAACCAATGTTATTACAGTTCATCATCTGGGCACCATAAACAAAACTCCATGACAACCCATCAAATGAACAAGAGATATTTCAGTCTGGCCCAAAATGTGGAGCGGCTGATGGACATTTAAAACTGTTTATCAATGCATGTAGGATTGTCATATTATAATACTGTAATTATACTTCTCTGAATTAAAAACTCTCCAGCACTTTGACTGTCCTAGTATCGCCACAGATCGGTTCATCCCATTTTTGTCAGTAAGTGCAAGGATTTTTTTTTCTTTTGTCAACAGCTTCTTTTATCAGTAGCGGAAAGCTGGTTTCATTGAAGCTCTTTCCACTGATGTATTTTAAATGCTCCATCTTTCCATTGGCAGTGTCACGTAAACCCTGGCAGCTGACTTTCTCTCCCCTGCGTTGGATCCAGCGTTGCAGTCCCACTGCTGTCAGGAGCCACCGGCCAGACGGACAGCTGCCTGGAAAGAGATTCTCGTGGGCCCAGACAGAACCTCAGTCGGGGTCCTTTGGGTCTCAGTGTGACTGTAAATCCTCACCCAGTCTGTAATATCCCAAATGTGCACGGGTAGATTCACTCCCACAGACTGTGACCCCAGACGCCCACTGTGGCATGCTATTCCTGAGACTATTGTAAATTTGACAACATAAGTAATCACTGCCGAAAGAGTGCAAACACAAATACTTCTTAATGTGTGTGTGATTCATTGATGGGAAACAATAACTGAACGGGCAGAAACACGTTTCTCTTGGATAGTCATGTAGGGTTAATATAATGAGCAACTGTTGTACGTCTGGCTTGGACTGAATTCAGGCTAATAAGAATGGCAGTACTGTTGTTTTGCTTCAGTTAATCTTCAACAGATTTTTGTCATTAGTTATAGTGTTAGAGGTCAGTTATCTACAAGTAGAATAAGTGCATTTGTGCAGAATCCACACTGCAAGAGTCACACTAATGTAACACCACTCTGCCAGTGGATGTTGTTCCCCCTGCAGACAGAGATATGCAATGTATATACAGCAGTGTTTCCGTCTCCATGACGACAAATTCAACTTGCCCACATGTCATCAGGTGGCTGATAATGGACACATCTTGTAGTGATGATGTCACTACCTCCACACAAAGAAGGGTTGCAGCATTAAATAGAGTGTGGAAGAGACTTCTCATTCGCAAAAGAGTTCTGTGTTGAGTTAGGGATTAGGGGGGGAATTAGAGTGCCAGTGTCACCTCCAAATAGTTCCTCCATCTTTTAAAGTCACATAAAAAGTTAAATCTATGCACTTGGGCAGCAGCGAGAACTTTGTTACATTGTATTTTCCATTCGGATTCAATAGCCAAGAAAAATATGGCATAACCAGCAGTGCTACATCAAAGTCAGGGATTGCAAAGGGAGGAGAGGGAAAGAGAAAGCGACTGAGAGGGAGGAGGGGAATGGTTCATACTGCTCCTGTATACCCCACTCCCTCCGCCCACCCTCTGGCAAGCAACAGGCACGCACTGCCTTGGTGCACCAATGCTGAAGCTCTGAGCTGGGACGGCGGCCTAACTATTTAGCCTCTGCAGCCATACACCCTTCATGCTTGACACTTCTCCCTGCAGTCCCTCAACACATTAGCATAACAAACTTTCCACTTGAGGTAGTTTTCTCATAGTTCTCTTTGGTTAAGCAGAGTCTTTGAAGAATGTCTTTTTCTCTGATGGATGGACGGCCACCGATGGGACAGCCGCTATGGTCCATATGTGTCAATGGAGGCCAGCCTGCCTTCCAGATCTGGAGGGCTCTCATAAAGTCCCGACCGCTTGTGAAAGGACCTTTCATGTTACCTGGCTCAGAGCAGTGCTCAGTGGATGTTTCATGTTTGTGACTCTTGCTTTTTCGCACGCCTTTGCCATGTTCTAATAAGAGACCTGGTACTTTACGATTCTAATCAGAAATAATTACTTCCAATATGAGTGTAACAAAACCAGAGAAAATGATCAGTTGACTCTGCAGTTCCCCTCTAAGGAATCTAAGGAACTTTTTTGTTTTGGACAGACACAATTAGCCACTAGTTGGCACACAGTTAAGCATTTAGAAGAACCAGACATTTCCCTGGTGCTGGTGGAGACCTAAACAGAGATAAACGAAGGGAGACTTAAATACATCAAGTGGCTATAAATGTAACTCCAAATGAATGCAGCTACTGCGCCGATATGTTGGATGTTGAGTGGACAGCATGTCCGGATATCCTAAACTTATAAGGTGATAATATGTCAAAGTTGCGTTAAGCTTGTTTTTGCTGCTCCCATGTGGCCAAAAACAATCGGTGACTGCAGTTTTAAGAGAAGTGCAGTTTAGTCTGGTGACTAAATGCCACGACTCATAATGACCTGGTTGAAAAAGAACGATAGAAAAAGAAAGAAAGAAGAGCAACACCAGCTGTCCAGACAGCCTTGCTGGAAGGAAGGATGATTGCGCCTGTTTTTAATCTAACAGACACTCATATCATCTGCCCTTCAAAGACAGCACTTGTGCTGTGTCTAAATCATAGGAAGACACACTCCTCCTCCTCCTGCTCATACATATGATACATATATGTATCAGCACTTTTCTTACCAAGGTCCTCAGTTTTGCTGAAGCACCTGCAGGTGTGTCTTGTACCCTCCATGGTAACCTTGACAGATAGAGATGAGGCTGTGTTTTGTTTTTTGAGGGGGGCGGTTTAAACTCTGCTGCACACTCTGCTGTGAACTTTAGTTTCTGGTCGTGCCGAGGACAGCTGGGGTCACAGCACCGGCCAGATAATCCCCATCTCCATCCCTGCGCACGGCTAACGTCTGCACTCGGCCCCTAATAGAAAACAGACACCATTAATAGCAGATTCCTGCCCGTGATTAATGATATTGATTCAGTTTCCCAAGCCTGTGTTTTTCTCCTTCTGAAATGTTTCATCAGTGTTGCCATGGCCAATTAGTCTGATTGCTCTGTGCTGGCATCAAAGACCGGCTGGGAGAACGGGCCTGATGGGTCCTGGGCCGAGTGTTCGACATGCACAAAAAGGACTGGAAAACAAGCCTGATGTCTCTCATTAGAACCTTTCTCACGTAATCAAACAAGACTTAGGGAAAATGTCAGCTATTTCAGCTATGCTTTTACGTCTGCTTGCATAAATGGTTACAAGGACTAAAATCTGCCATAAATAGCCACCAGGGGGTTGAGAGAGGAGCGATCTCGCTGATGCCAAGGCACAGAGGTGCAGAGGTGGAGGGATGAGAAGACTGTCCTCACAAATCACATTGTATTATTCAAATTAAAATGTACTATGGTTGATTGGGAGACATTATCACATGACTGGAGAGATTAAAGTGGAAAATGGAAATCTTTTCATAATTAGATCTTTCATGAGGAAATGCCATTCAAAAAGCAAATGTCTTTCAACAAGGGATTTGCAGATGCAGGACCAAAAGGACAAGTGGAAACAGTCTTTGTCTGAACCAGGAAAAAGACTGACCAGTGAACCACAAAGGATCTGCAGCATTCTTCCACTCTCAGCCTTCGCATTGTGCTGAGCCACTGGACCGGCCGCGCCCTGTGACACCTGATAGGTACACCCCGTCTGCCATGCATCAGTTCAAAATGCGTCACGGACATGAACGTTACAAAAACAATATTTCATAAGCTGGCAAGACACAATGTGAGCTGATGCCTGATTATAACCCCACTTTTATCCCAAATTTGAAATTTGTACACACACACTGCATGAATGAGGGTGGCCTGCAATGACTATATTAATGTATCCTTGTGAAAAAAGATATAGATCTGTATTACAAATTAATGAAAATATTGCAAATTTCACAACACAACAATAAACTTTAAAACTGCTTTAATCAGTACTTTAATATAACAGCAATAAATCAAATGAGTACATGTTGCAGTTTAGCTATGCTAAACGTGGATTATTTAGTTGCATAAATGTTGCCACATTTAGTGGCTTACCGACTTTCCTTCACTTTATGACCTCCAGTGAAATATTACTATTTCATTTTCTATACACTAAAGTGTGTAAACACTTTTCTACTCTGACATGATTACATTAGTCATATTTTAGTCATTTTTAGTCATATTTTACAGAAAATATATCTGCTGTGTCGTGGCCGTATGTTTTTTCCTTTTTCTGATCTCCTCTTTTTGTCCATGATCTCTGTTGCTTCTCATTCCTCGATACAGTTTCCCAGAGGCTCTCATCAGAGATTTTGCTTCTCTAATATGCAACCAATTAAACTGAATTACCTTAGCACACAAGCTGCAGCAAGCACATGGCTCACAAGCTGTTTCTATTGGCTTTGTTAAATGAGACTGAGGAGTGTGTTTGGTGTGTGAACAGAGACAGGCTGGGGAGATGGGGACTGTATGATGCGAGATTACTGTAGATGTTAAAGGATAATTCAGGCGCTGATGAGAGAGGTGTGCTTCTTAATGTTAATTTATATGAATGTGCTATGTATTATATTTGAAGGACAGTAAGGTCAGTTACAAATACATGAAAGCTGAGTAATTTTGTGGTCATGTCTCTCATCTTGCATCTATAATAACTCGCTAATCGCCCTCCAACTACTGGAGACAACCAAATCTGCTGCTTCCTGACAGAATGACCTGTGCTTTACAGCCCGAGTGGCAACAGAGAGCACTTAAATGGTGCTGAAATTTGTGCAACATGTGGTTCACAAGTAACATACAAGAACAAGAGTGTGTGTGTGTGTGTGTACGGGGTGGGGGGGTGCTGCCTGTGGGTGGGGGCTTTACTTCCTAAAGGCAAAATGGTGCGCCGTCATGGTACAGCAGCTCCCTCCGAGCACACGCACTGCATCCTACTGAGCGACTCCAGAGTTTGTTACACACGGTGAGCCCGGACTGCTAACGGGGCTTTATCGATTCAGTAATGACATACCCGTCCACTCTATCTCCACAGGGTGCCCCACCCTAACTCAATCCAGATGAGCTCCATCATGTCATACTTGGAGGGGAACCAATCTTACATGACAGAAGTGGGTGGGTATTTCTATACTTCTGATAAAAATGGGGAGAGTAGGAAAAACATTTCTAAGGGGACACTCTATTAAAGAAAAGGCATGAGGCCTTTTCCACAGCTGTTTTGCACATTGGTCTGAGTCAAGCGGTGCGGCTGGTAATGGAGTGATAGGCAGTGCGGAGGCTCGCTCCACTGAGGGCCATTTTACGCTTTTCGGGGTGTTGAAGAAGTACACTAACAGGACCGCACACACTCACTGCTTTTTTCTGTTTGTTTCTCACACAAACACAAAAAGAATCAAAGGCAGAAAAGCAGTCATAGATAAATATGACACTGAACAGTTCAAAATTCTTCAGTACAGAGTAAACAAACCTGTAAAACTTTGTTTTGCTGACCTTCAGTGATTTAACTTCACAACCTGCTGCAGTGATGTGCTTGTGGACGCCAGGACCCTGTGACATCACTGCTGGGTTTGGCTACAGGTGCAACAAAGCACACTTCTTACTATAACCAACTGCACACAGCAGTGATGCTGATGTGAGGCTTATTCACTCTTCTTTTACCTCTGCTTTGGTCTCCACCTGCTGTCTAAGACTAAACTGTTTTCACCAGCTAGTTGCTAATGTTGTCTGTTTGTGGTTTGGCCTTTGACTTGACCTTTTGAGTTTTTTGACTGAAAGCTGAGCTGTAGCTGAGGGCAGCACTGATGAGAGCTGTGGGAGTGAACCAGAAAAGTAAAGCTAAAAACAGTGAATTGACAGATGCTACAAATGCTCCATTGAGCTGAAGGGAAATAATTCTTTCAGGGTTCATCCCTGCAAGCCAATACTTCAACATTACAAGCTGTCAGACTATCCATTGTTAGTATGATAATATTTAGCATGGTTGCTTTAAGTTGAGATTTAAACACTTAGTGTCAGAGAAAAATAGCATTACAACACCCTCTACAGTCATCACTGTCATTGCCTTACTATATGAATACGAATACAAACAACTTTATTAATCCCAGAAGGAAATTGTTTTGCCAGAGTACAGTAATAATAATTATAATAAATAATTTAAAAATCGCCTAAAAAGTAAAAATAAGAAAATACAAATACCAATATAAAATGTATAAACTCTAAAGTGACAAGTGAAGATGAAAGATTGCACAGGAGTTGCTGCATAAAGAGAATGAAAAGAAAAAGTGGAGCAACACGTCCCACTTTGTCAAATCCCTTAACTTGTTACTTTAAGGAAAAGGAATTAGGTAAAGTAAATATTAAGGAAAAAAGAAACAACGGCAAAGAGCAACTCTGGCACGCTGCTGCACCGGAAGTGAGAATGATGACAACTGTTTTGACTTTACCAGCAAATGCTGTAGCTCCAGTCCACACAGCAGCAGTCAGGTCTGAGCAGGCCTCTAACGGCCCAGACTGCAAACACCTCAGCCAGCTTGATAGGCCACATCAACTCTCTTTATCCAGCAGTTCCCACAATTTAACTGCCTGGCGTGCAAGAAAACTCATTACACAAATGTGTACTTCAAAGTTCATTTGGATTCCTGAGCTTCACGCGCACTGATTGCCTCACTCCGACATTAGAGTCATGAGCAATACTAAAACAGGCTGTAAAATTACAGTGTGACTGTAATGTTTAATGCAGTTTTTGGTGTTTGCTGTGCAAGCACAAGACTTAATGTTTCCTTTCCCGGCAGCCAAGCCTTATTTCAGTGCATGCTCCAGTGATCACTCTGCATTTACACTCAGCTGCGCCTTGGTCCAAACACAGACACACATCTCAAATCATCTGTGTCACATGTGATTGTGGGAGCAGATGGAGACACAATATGTCGATTTGTAGAACAGGTAGAGAGGGAGGAAAGCAGAGAAATGGGAAAATCGGTCGACAGCAACATCAAACAAAAAGGTTAAAGCAGCAGAGAACATCTGAGAGGAGGCACACTTCTGCTTGTACTTCATCATATTTTCTCTGAGTGAATTAAAAACTTTACATGTCTCTGACTTTTTTCCTTTGCTCGAAGCTCTTAAATTCTTGTTTCTTTTCACAGTGTTTAGTGTTAATATTCATCTGTAATTTCCATTTATTATATTTGTGGCACAAATTCACCTCCCAGGTGCAGGGAAATAATCTTTCAGTAACAGTTTCTCCCACTCTCTAACTAAAGTACTGTTTGGGTTAACTAATTAATGGTCTTAATGCTTAATAAAAATGCATTTTGCTCTATATGCTTAGAGCTGTTAAGTTATAAGGACAAACACTTCCAGGTCATAGAAAATGTGCCTGTTTTACTCATAAATCAATCAGCCCTCTTAAATGGACAGTTTGACCAGCAAAATCCATCGACTGACAAAATAAAATGTACATAATATTGACTTGCAGTTCTTGCTTTCATCCTTTATCCCCCGTTGTATTGTTCTACTTATTATACTTTTATTTTGCACCAACGAACCAAGGCAAATTACTGGTGTGTGAAAACCTTTTTGGCAATAAAACTGATTATGATTCTGAATCACTATCTAAATAATAAAGAAAAATTAATTGCATCCTATAAACTCATTATAAAGAGCATCTTATCTCAAAAGGACCAAAGTAGCCTCTTTTAAAATGGTAATACAGTTTGCAGGACATCATTTTAAATGGTCACAAATTATTCTCATTCCTCAGAGAACCTTGAAATCTGTTCAAGCAAAACAAAAGTGTGGAAATCATACTGACTGAACATTCAAGGTTTTAATGTGGCAGGAGCAATATAAAAGACT
The DNA here is from genome assembly GCA_037176925.1 of Amniataba percoides. Classification (NCBI taxonomy): domain Eukaryota; kingdom Metazoa; phylum Chordata; class Actinopteri; order Centrarchiformes; family Terapontidae; genus Amniataba; species Amniataba percoides. The sequence goes on along the minus strand of JBAJHX010000053.1, from coordinate 15,699,292 downwards.
AATTCTTCCCATCTCTCTCTCTCTCTCTCTCTCTCTCACACACACACACACACACACACACACACACACACAGTTGTTCAAAAAGAAAACAGCCTAAATCTTCAGCCTCCTATTGTCTCTGTATCCACCTTATAATGGAGAATTTGTACAAGCGTGGCTATTTCATTTGACTTCATAGGGCCCTTGGGAACACTTAAAGCCAATTAATATACTGAACAATAAACAGCTTCACACAGCCATTCAAAGGAAGACTACACACCAATGGCCTTCATCAGTCCAGCACATAAAACACCTCACCGGTAGGTTTCACAAACCACTCTGACTTCTCCTGAGTAAAAGCAAAATAACAGACAATTATCTGCCGAGGTTAGTCTAGGTCCAAGGGTTCACTTCCAGTTTCCTCCGCTGCCAAACGCTAAAACTCTATTAGTTCACACCTTGTAGTGCAATGAAACATGCTTGTGCTAGTTTTACAGGCTTTGGCCAACGGTGCTCCGTATCCACACTGACCAGTAAAAGTCTCAGAGTGCACAGTGGAAAGTCAAGGTAGTTGGCCCATGTGTGCAATCAGACAAAGACAGTCAGGATGGGAGAGATACAGGCTCACCGAGCACACAATAATGTCACAGAGCGGAGAAATGAATCCATGGAAAAGACACATAATCCTCATTACAAAGGGCTTGGCGTTTCTTTTTATGACACATGTGACTGGCGAACAATTATGTATTCTTTAATCCCATCAACCAGTCAGCAGCCAGCCTTCTGAAGGCTTAACCTTTGCGGTAATAATGGAATCTCCCGATCAAAACAGGAACATGTCAGGTTCCTCTCTTTCTCTCGCTCTCCCTCTGCTGCTTCACACTCACTGTCCTTACTACGTTACATCAAGCACCAGTCTGACGAATTAGCACATGCACAGACCAGCACGTGGAGGACATTTCATGTTGCCCTTCTATGTGAACAGGATAATAGTCGGGAATCAGCTCCTCACTTGATGTGGTCTTACAGGCTGGAGTTTGCTTTTCACTATTTTCTTTGGTTTCTATGGCCACAGATTATCTGAGACATTTCCTGTCAGAGCAATAAGGCTATCAGTGAGCGTCTCGCTTTGTTTTGAGGTGGAGGACAAGTGAGGAGGACAGAAAGAAGTGGAGATGCTGGCAAGCGACAGTGGAAAGAAGACACAGTAAACAATAACACACTGATGAGGACATGCTCTCTGACACATGTACTGTCCCACATGCAAAACCGAAATGCGTGCAGGAGCGCATGAAGGTGCGCGCGTGTTGTTGCCTCCCAGAGTCGTTGAGGATGGGGTCCGCTTGGTGACCCTGTGTAGGGCTCCTCCAGCAGCTTGTCAGGGCTGGCGGCTCCTTCTCCAGGACCTCTGGCTCTCTTATCCAAATTGCAGTCAAGCTTCAAAAATAAAGAGCCCATGAGACCCATTCGCCTGAGCAGGCAAACCCCGCACCGACAATGCGTCACAAACTCCACATTGACACTTTCATGGCCGATTCTTTTTTCTCTTTCTTCACTTTTCTCTCTTTTTCATTTTTTTAACCAGTGTTTTGACCTTTGGAAGATTTTCACAATTGTTTCCTGCCTTGTTCCCTGTTTTCATCTTTCACATTTTTCCCCCCCCGATTATAGTTGTTTTGTTTTTCTGTTTCTCGCTGTTGATTTCTATGGTGACAGTGCGCTTCCAAAGAATAATGGAGGCTGGGGGATTAGGAGGCGTGAAGGCGGAGGGATGGCTTTCTCATAAATAGGTAGGAAACTGCTGGGTGGATGGGATCAGCAGATGTGTGACATGAGCTCAGGCTCTAATTGGAGACTTTTCTATCACTCGGTGGTACCAGGAAACATTCACACGGTAAAACACAGGCACCCTCTTGTACGGATCTTAATATCATCTCATGTGAGCTGAAGGGCCACTCTGAAACACCAACTTATCCCTCATATAACCAAATGTAAGAAACCTACACACCCCAAGCACATATGCCAGTGCACTTACACACACACACACATAAAAACACTGACATACATCTCATCCAAACTCCTACAGGTAATGACATCATCAGATGCCACTTGCAGACTTCATCGCAGCGAGGCTCCACGCTGACAGGATCCCATCCAGTGTGGCTCCAAATGGCACGGGAGCCACACACACCGCAAAAACCTCAAGTCAAAACACATCAAAACACACACACACATACACACACACTCGAGCAGCGGGACAGGCAGTCGAACAGAGAGGAAGCTCAATGTGTTTACACTCTAATTCAACTTGTTTGGAAGATAAGTTCGGGTCTATTGGTGGGCTTCGCTGGGATGTTTCGCTGCAGCACGCGGTGATCCCAACACGATGTAATGAGGGGGTTGGATTTCGACAAGTAGTTTCATGAAAGGAAATGCCAGCCTCTGCGGTACAGCGCCACTGGCCTTCAGAGTGCGAGAGGCTCGGTGTAGCTGCTGAGTGTGAGTGTGAGTGTGAGCGTGTGTGTTTCTTCAAGCGTGGTTCGTGTGCTTCGAGAGCCTCAAACATCCAGTGGCTGCTTTGCGCTCCGTACTTGCCTGACCGCGGTAACCACAGGCGAGCCACAGCTAAGCCTCTAAAGCCAATTAAAATGTTATGAAGTGGAGTTCCCTTTATTTATTTATTTATTCCTCCTGGCGGGGAACAGCCAGACAGTTACTGTAACTACAGAAAACTGGCTGCGAGTGTCAGGCCTCCTCCTCCTCCTGCTGCTGCTGCTGCTGCTGCCTGTGGGAAACGTGTGAGTGGAGGTCCCTCCGAGGCCTGGCGGGGCAGTCCAAACCTCCGGATTTTTTGAACAAGCCTCCTGACAGACTGACAGTGGAGAGAGGAGAAGGCGTACAAGTCTGGCTGCCATGATGCAGACATCAGACGGAGGCTACAGGAAAGGCCCCGCCGCCGTGCTGAGACCGACCTACGTGCTGCATACCGAACATATTGCGCAGTGAGGCACGGCGCGCTGACCACGTAACCCTACGGCGTCAGAGCTAAAGCCTGTAAGCACCTGTGTGTGTGTGTGTGTGTGTGTATTGTACAAGAGGGGATCGCCTCCCTTATAAAAACATCCTGCAGGTCCAGCTGAACACACACCAGAGTCCCCAGCAGGCCTGGGCTCCACACACTGGGCTGCGTGGCAAACACCCCAGGAACACACACTTCTTTAGGCCTCGCTCACGTCCCCACCCTCGCCCCCCGACTTCCCCCAAGGGAACCACAACCATGCTTTTCCCAGGCTTTGCTCATATCGTGTGTCACAGGTGTTTAAGTAGAGAAACAGCGGCGAGGCTTTCGGAAATACTCCCGCTGCCAGTCGCAGGCGTGAGGGAACATGCTTGATATTGCCTTGACAACATGTTTATTTCTTTGCTGTTTTTACCCTCGCCTCGACAAAACGCCTCTCCCCGGAGTTCGCCGCACGGGTCCGCGTACAACACCAACACCCAGCAGATGACAAGGCATCACCTGGAGTAATACCCAACACCTGATGTAATCCACCTGGCCTCGCTCTGCAGCACCAGTGTGTCTCTGGTGTCTGTGTGTGTGTGTGTTTGTGTGTGTGAACAAGAGGAAGAGCTCTTTCTTATGTCTTGCAATGTTGTTGACAGTGTGTGTTTGTGTGTGTGTGTGTGCGTGTGTGTGGTAGTGTCACAGCAGCGGAGAGGAATTGCAGCTGATTGTACTTGCTGAGAAAAAAACTGCCATGAAATGACTCCTTTGTCTTTCTCTCTCCTCTCTCTCTGTTTCTCTCTCTCTCACACACACACACACACACACACACACACAATCCTTCAGGGCACCTCCACCTCCTGACTGAGGAATGTTTTTTCTCGCTCACCCATCAACACAGGGGGAAATTGTTTGTGCACGCGCCTGTGTGTGTGTTGTGTGTGTGTGTATTGTGTGTGCAGGCTCAGGAGAGACAGCTCGAAGAATACCTGCGAGTAGGAAGACAATATCTCATGTCTTAGCAGGTTGAGGAGACAAAGTAAACAGCGAGCATAAGCACAGCGGGAACATGACGAGCTGTTCCTGGATCAGACGGAAAGTTCCACGTTGTTCTCCATCAGTTAATCCAGAATTTGCCATCAGATAAGATCAAATTTTCACTCATTACCACTGCCCTTGATATAAAAGGTACATAGCATGGAAAACTAACTGCAACTTAAATTACAAAGCAGTGGAAACCCCCTTTTTTCCCCCTTTATTGCTGAAGAGATCATTTCATCTTTTTAATCGTGTGTCAAATTGTGTTCTCTAGTAACCACTAGAGGCCGTAGTTTTCCTCTGAGAGGCGATGTGTCAAAATAAACAGCACACGCCCATGGACGAGGTTATGAGAAGGATGCTGTGGAAGGAATGAAGGAATCTGGATTGCGTGTTCCGAGAAAGAGAGAGAGAGAAATGTAGCTTGAGAGAGGTGCTCTGTCCTCGCTGGATGAGGGATGACGATGTTAATGGTGCTCTGGTGGGATGATGGATGTGTGAAGGGTTGTGTTTCTCCTGGGCCCAAGAGGTGTGCTTCCTCGCTCTCCAAATCCTCCCCAGCCCTTTGATATCATGTCTTCCCTGCAGCTTGTTCGACCCTGGCAAGAACACCAACACTTATCCTCCCCTCTGGAAGGAGTGGGAATACTTGTATTTATCAAAATGGCGGAAACGTGGAAGCCGGAGAGAGAGAACAATTCCCACAGATCTGAGACGCAACCTTGAAGAAACACTCCTGCAGCGGCTAACACCAGAGTGGCTGACTGAACTGTATGAGCATGTTGAGTGTCAATAAAGATACCACTGATGAAAAACAGTTAGTGTCTGGGGAAAAGTCTGAACAAATCCTGACGGATTGTAAAAGTGTCTGAAGAAGGAGGGAGTACTTTGGGCTTTGGGAGGAATTAAAGACACTCTTATCCTCCAAAGACAGCTAACAGTACGATCCAGCAAAGGCATAAAGTTGTGAGAAGAGGCGAGAGGCTTCGTGTATAATTTGCTCTGCCTCGTCAATGTTCCACCTTTGATTTAAAGTTCTTGGATATGCAGGGAATCTCAAACGGCAAGGAGCTTTTATCCAAATATAGAGCTAAACCTTACGTCTGAACTTTGACTTATTTCCCATAAATAAAGACAGATACTCATGGCAAAGCAGATGTAACAGCTTGTATTTTTTTCACAGTTATCAAACGGGGCTGCAGACTGTGCCGGGGAGTTGGGGGGTGTAACTCACTTCAGAGTGGCGCATGCAGACCATCTCATATCACAAAACCTCTTTGATCTTAAAGAGGAAAGGTTTTTCTTTAGCTTGAAAAAACAAACAGTGGCATTCTTTCCAATCGAGTCTACTGTATGTGCAGGCGCATATTGTACCCCCCCTCCGCCACCCCCATCCCCCACCCACCCACACACACGCACACTTTTTTCCCAATCCCAATCAATTCCTGATGGAATTACTGCATTATTCCATGGAAACTGCCTAACATGAGCAGGTGTTTCAGGCTCTCGAGCTGATTGCCAGACAGAGCAGGCCGGGGTGCAGCTGACTGTTAGCGCTAATGTGAAGTGACAGGGCCTCTGGAGCCGGGAAAAGAATAGAGGATCAGATCACTCCGCTTTCCAGAGCTGCTTGAAGGGTTATCAGATTAACCACAGGTTAAACACAAATCAGAGAAAATGCTTAGATACAACATTAATACTTTTTCTGCTTGACAAGTTAAACTGCAATTAAATGGCACTAGATGTCACTGTTAAATACTTAAAAATGATATGCAAATTATCTTAAATGTACTGCATTTTGTTCACTCTGTGCAGATTCAACAATTGATGAAGGGTTAAATCATAAGGAGATGAAGGTATAACACTCTTGGACAGAGTTGGAATAATAAAGTAACAAGATATATTAGAGATATTTCATCCTTGAGGATACTGTGCCGCAGAGAGTATAATTTATCAAGATAATATTTTCTATAAGGCATAAATTAATGATGGATGCTGCCTCTCCTTCATGTATGGTGTAGCCTCTATGGCACTCATTTATCTGTTTTATGAGCATTACAAAATATTCACAAATTATATGTCAACCTAAGAATATTTTTTTCCACCGTGTCGGCTTTCCCATTATTTATTTTCCTGGTTCGACTTTCCTTTGTACGGCGATGTCAGAGACGTGAGAGTATCGACTTTGATTTGACATCTGCCCCGGCGCAGCAGGTGTTTTGAAAGCGGAGAGACACTTCATAAATCCAATGAAGAACATGTTCGCAGGCAAACAAAATGTCATCAATCTGACCATCTACCAGGTTTTCGATCGAAAACAGAAAGCAGCAGGAATCTCGCTCACATCTGTTTCTTGTGACGCCAACGGACAAAAGTCATGAAATCACTCACTCGGGAGGCGGAGAGGGATGGAGGGAGAGAAAGAGAGAGAGAGAGAAACAAGAGTCAAGGTGGTTTCAATTAGAGAGCTATAGATAACCCTTTATTATTTATTTGAGGCCTGGCCTCCACGAACAAATGTTAAATTCACACCACTGGCTAATGGAGTCTTCCTTAATGAAAGCAGATACCTCTATCAGTTCTGGACATCATCAGCTGCTGGCTGTTTTTAGCCAGGATCCAGCCATGCTGACAGGATGAAGGGTAAACACTTGGGAGGGCGCACGCAAGGCCCGAACCTGTGCTCCCTGGGCTGAACCTCTGACAGAGAATATCTGAACGACTGCCACGGCAGCCTGGACGAGGAACAGAGAGAGGACCACATCTGTTAGGCTCATGACTGGGCCGGTCCTCGCTGAGTCTGTGCCCCTACGCACTGAGCTGAAGCTAAAAAGCAAAAGTCAGAGCCACCTTCAGACTTCTTCCACACCTCGCCCCCTCATCCTCAACCCATCCAGTTCAAATAAGCCTGCATTCATTGCCCAAAAACACGATATCCCCCAATAAAGACCATGCTGTTTTTGAATCTCGCAGACCGGTCGCCCTGTCCGGACAATAGCACCTCATACTGCGCCACAGAGCAGTCTGCTAAAAGACGACAGCGCCGCTCACTTTAACTTTTTTGTCGGCGTTTTAATATTCGAGGCGGAGGACGTATGAGTGAAACCTTATGGGCCAGGTGCATCCGCAGAGCAGCGTCAGAGTCTCTGATTGAGACACAGAGAGAGGAGGCAGACAATGGACCGGCTTTGTGAGGACAATGAAAAAGCCATGTGTCCATGTGGGCATTTCCAGACCCCGGGGTCAGAGATGTAAAGTTTCATAATGCAGTGATCACTCTGCAAAAACCTAAACAAGCCTGTGATTTTAACATCACTGCTCTCCACCTTCTCTGGAAAATGGCTTATGTCTGGACCTCTGGAATGTGTTTATAGACGGCTGTCCACCTGACAAAACCATCGCCAGATATATGAACTACTGTCACCAGTCACTTCAAAGGTTATGCTCATATCTTCCGTAGAAGCTGCCGCTGTGTGTGTTCTGTCTCCATCGTCCTAATACTGAATTCAACAGAAGGAAATGTACTTATTACCGCCAATACAGACCACCAGGCCTATTTCCTCTGTTTCCCACAACATGTTTAAGTTACCCAGTACTTCTCTTTATTGAAGACTGGCTGTTCATTTGGTGCCGTGCCATTGTTCCAACAGCCCACTAGTTCAACACCACCCGAAAAATGTCCCATTGCAGCAAAAGCCCATCTAACAGACAGCCCGTTAGGCTGAAGACAAGTTCCCATTCTCCCGACAGCCCACTCATCTAAAAATACATTGTAATTGTAAAGCTATAAAATAGAGGAGTGGCCTTTAACATTTTATCACACGACTAATACCAGGACTAACTGTCTTCATGCAATAAACGAACTATTGTCATACGTCCCCCACATGGACTGTCAGCTGGTGAGGATGCTAACTTTTTACACGCAGCCTCAGCTCATCTTTTTCTATCATTTGTATGTCGCCATTTAAGTGCTTAATCAAGACTCCTTTTACAAGATTCTCATTTTAAAACACATGTAATGAAATGAAGGCCCATTGTTCAGGAAACCTTAATGATTTATTTTTTTAGTTGTAAACCTACCTCATGTTATCATCATATGCATGTAGGTGAGAGCTTGGCAGACGCAGTAACAGTAAAAAAAACAGTAACTGGAATCAAGCTTAACTATCAGTCGGGAAACAAGTAATGAATTTCTAAAAGAAGACAAGTAAACGTTAATCAACCAGGTGCTCCATCAAAATTCTTTGTCCCCTTTTCTTTTCTCAGTCCCTTCAGCTCTCGGATAAAAAGGCGGTTTGTGAGAAACACATCACTCTGAGGCGCAAAGGTCTATTTCTGTCCCCCTCTTTATATACAAAGCTGCCTGCGAGTCCTCTATGAAATGCAGCTGTTGCCTTTACTAGAGCTGAGAGACTGTGATAATTAATAACCTCACTTGTGCCTCACACGCTAAAGCCAATAAGAGCATGTTTAAAGTCAAAATACACACAATGCCATGACAAATAGTTCCATATTTCATCCATGAAGTTGCTGTTCTGGTCCTGCGACGGCCAGCACAGCTCTCATATCCAATCTGGTGTGGCTGGCAGCGGGCTGATGTTGTGTACTCTCTGATACTGATTTGTTCGAACTTTCTGGAAACATCAAATGAAGTCGATGATATCAGAGGATGATTTAAGAGGGATGTTGTCAGACTTTCAGAACGTGAAGAGGGCGGAGAGACCAAACCTCTTGTGGGCTCTAGTGTCCTTTTCAAGTGTGGGAAGGCGAACATGCAAAGATAAGACACAGACACGGGGGAAAGCAGAAAAACATACACATGTAGCACATCCCGACGCCTTAATTTAGAGTGTGACTGGCTGTTCAAAAGAAACGGCTGCTGTCTATTCGCACTAACAGATTTGAACCCCCTGAAACCACAGAGGGCAGCCGGACTGGGTTTGAGTCCAACTCTGGGTTGTAAAATAGACTAAAGATGTGAACACGCGTCTGTAACCACAAAGAGGGGGCCAAGAGGGCAGAGCTGTTTAAAACAGGCATCCATTACTTAACAGTCTTAAATATTTGCCCACTAGAATCACACATCAATCAGGTTGCAGTTTAATAGTTGGACGTTTTGGGAAATACACATACTGAGAGTCAGATGAGAGGACTGATGGCTCCCTCTCATTTGTGATGAGCTTAGTTTAGCATAAATACTTGAAACAGGGGAAATTTGTTGGCTTGGCTCTGTCTAAAGGCACCAAAATCCACTAATTATCATCTCTAAAGCTAATTAATGAACTTTAATTACCACATGAATCTCAATAGTTTTTTGAAAGCATCATTTCCAGCACATGATAAGGTACAGTCATGTAAGTCACAGTAATACAGTCACAGTAAGCTCCTGTAAAACCACCTGCAAAGCTAAACCAGTCATCTCCTCTCCAGTATGTTGAGCTAATCTTTTGACACAATGACTGATGTGTGCTAATGCCACTCTGAAATGGTCCACAAAACTAAATCAAGGCAATTAATACATTAAATTATGTTGGTAACTCAATTTATGCCCTTGTGTTTGATTCCAGAAGGAATTCTGCTCCAGGTGCAAAATGTTGTCATCATCAGGGTATTAAACACGTCAGTAACAAAAAACAACCTGACTTTAACTGTTGCAGTAGTGAATATATTTAATCGGTTATACTTTGATTTATTTCTTTGTATTGAGATGCCACTTTGGATTTTTAATCTCACCAGATAAATTATTTTCAATCCCTTAATATATTATCTTCTTTATGTTTTATTACCTGTACAAATAAATAAATGGAACTTTCATTTGAAAAAAAAAAACTCATAAGGAAGCTGTTCAAAGCAAAATGGAAAATCAGAACAACCGACAGGTAAACCAAAGAGCCTTTGTTCCTCCACAGTGTGTCTGATAACTACTTTTATCTTTGCCCACATTTTTCCCCCTCTAATCCCCTGCACGTTGACTCAAACAAGGAAATGAAAACTTCTATTTGATTCCATAAATCCATTTGGCACATGAACAAGGCCTCCTCTCAGTGTGTGATCCCAAAGAGAGGCAGCGCCTCATCAAATTACCACTGCTATTCATATCTGCCTCCCCTCTACTGGAAAGACTTAGGCAGAAACCAATCCCATCTTTCCTCAACAATCTTCAGCCTCTCTTAATTGTCCACTGTTTAACTGCCGGATTAAAGAGCATCAGACGTACAGCCTGCAGGAGTGTGACAGGCTTTCTTAATGTACACTGATAAAAATGCTGAATTGTCAGATATTTAACCTTTGACATTCTTTAAACTTTTGTCTCATGCATTTCGTTTCTTTGTCTTCACCTCTGCATACAATGCTGTCTATTTTCCATCACTGCTGTTTCTTAGTTGTGCTGTTTGAAACTTATTTACACCAGCCAGAAGGGGGGAAAATAGATTTGGCCCTAAGTACACAAAGTTTAATTGTGGATTACAAACCCCTGTTTGCCGAGATAAATGTCTCTAATGGAAGCAGAAGAAAGACGCTCTTAATGCAAACTTAGCAGTTTTTCCAATCTAGAAAATTTTCCATCTGTTTGGACAATTTATAGATTTGCAAAGCTCAACAAAACTTTTACAAGATGAGCCAGACTGATGGGTTTTTTCTTATGCATTTAATGCATTTAATTTGATTTTAAAACCAAACACCATCAAATTTGGGCTCAATTTGTTTGTCTTGAAAAAGAATTTCATTGTTGGCCTTGACAATCTGCCGACGCCTAGTTGCTGCTCCCCAGAGTGGAAACACAATCGACCAGTGTTGTCCAAAGATAATCAATGAAATTACTGCGTATGTCATCTCTCATAACAAGTAAGAAATAAGAGGGACAAGTAGCCTTGAACCACCACAGTGTCTTCGCAATAGTAACAAGTAAACATCAGCTCAGCTTGGCTTCGCTCGCAGACACAGAAATGACTTATGAGAAAAACATCACGTCGGACAAACACGGGGTCAGACAGGTTTTTTCAGAATGAATCAAAGTGCCTGCAATGGGTGCATTTTTTGAAGTCATCATTCTCGATTTTGACACATCCTCTTGTGTTAAAATGGAGGACCACAGGGACGCAGCAGATTTTGGAAGAGACCTTTTCTGTGGGAGTTGCACAAAGTTCCTGTGAGTGTGAGGACGGCGAGTACATCCTGGCGTCCTGCAGTGCCGAAGCTTCCTCCTGCACTGAAAATTTATTACCTTACTACATGCGACCTAGCTCAGCACTACCTTTCTGTCTCATTCATGCTGCAGACTGACAGTGAATGGAAAATCATATCTGCTTCAAACAGCTTTGCAATATTGCAGGTCCCGAGGCCTGATGTGAAAAGCTGTGTGTAATCAGTGCTTCGGCGTTTGTTACCCGATCGCTGCAACGCTCCAAGTGCAGCACACAAACATGTACTTTTTTTTTAATCAGGTGAAACTTAACAAACTGAATACAAGATGGCATTTGTGTTTGTTTGGCTGCAAACACCTAGATTGATTAAGCCTTTGTATGAGAGTCGAACAACAGGTGTCTTTGTGCATGTAAGGCTGCAGCGGGCAGAGAGCAGCCGGCGCTTAGGGTTTCACTCTTTGAAACCGATATGGGTGAGCTGCTTTTCTCAGGCCTAACCCCAAATCTGCCGTTGATGGACAGACCACCCAACTCTCAGCTCTTATAGGCGCACAGTGGGGCCGCTCGCTGCAAAGGCAGCCCCCTGTCACTCCCCTTTGGGAAGGAAATGGATCAGCCGACTGTTTGTCAAGTACACTGTCAGAGTCTCCTCCACAATCAAACGGGCAGATTTCCCAAACAACGGCATTACACTAATGGATACCGCTGGAATACATGCAGTGCTTTACAAACCCAAACCTTTACATCAGTCTTAAGATGGCTTAAAATGTGACAGCTGCCGCACCAAGAGTGGGGGGAAAAAAGCTCATTCCTGGCTCTTTTTGAAGCATAGAAAGGTATCTTGTAGGAAAAGTAGGACAGTGTGATCAGTAAAACTAGAATCCCCAAAAGATAAATGACATTTTTATGGTGATCTGTCCCCTTCCCCTCTCCAGTGAAGTCCGTGGTCTCTCTGTTTCACTTTATTGTGGGACTTTATAGGAGGTTTCTGCCCTGTATTCTGATCAGAATAAAGATTCCCCCGGGACATCGCAGTGCCAGAGCCGAGGATGCCAGAGCCATTGGTCAGAGGCGGAGGGCCGGGGGTTAGCCTCGCCGGGCTGCTCAACTGACAGCGTGTCGCCGCCAAAAGCGGACTCAGACCGAGACAAAAGATTCACACCCATCCTCCTTTCTCCAGAAGGATCCCTTCCCTAAAATCTTCCTGATCAGTCACAGGGCGAGTAAAGCCGCTCAGTTTTGGTCTGCATTCTGCTTGTTCTTAAATTATTATGTCTTACATTTATATATTTGCAGCAAACGGTCACATATGTTGGAGTAATTCATTTCTGGTGTCCCCCCTTTTTGCTCCCTCAATAACAAGAGGAAAAAGGCTTCAAGAGCGGCCAAATGTGGAGTCAAAACCCAAGCCAAAACAGCCGCTCTACCTCGTGTCCTGGCACATCAAGCCCACTATCTTCTTGGACACAAACCCAGAAATCTATCTTTCTCCCATATCTTTCTTCCTGTCAGCAGACATGTTGCTGCATACGTACCAGTTAGGATACATGTTGTGTTTGGCTGGTGACGGGGGGCAACCCTGCATGAGTCTAAATCCTAAACATATGTCCCCCCCCGCCTCGCTGGATGAGATCTGAGATACTGATCATTACTTTCATGGCTTTTCTGGGGTGAGCTCTTATGAGGGAACCCCTCCCCAATTAAACCAGGGCCCCATGTGTCTCTCCAATCAATAAAATGGGAGCCGGATCGAATGGCTCGGCCAACAAACAACACTATGTAAGCCACACAAATTAAAACCTACCCTCAAGAGGAAATAGCACAATAGCTGGCCTCTACTTAATGTGGTTATATAATAAGTATATAATCCATATGCTTATGAAAGTGTGAAATGCTACAAATACTGCGAGCTTGAGCTGAGCCTTAAATTGGAGACTTTCTTAAAGTAATCCTGCATCTCGGCTGTGAAATAAATCAATCCACTGCCACATAAATCATGCAGTATATTAAAAAATGGGGTCGAGAAGAAATTAAGCCCATGATTAATTTTTCTGTGGACATTTTTGTCAAAACGCTTACTTCATCCTACACTTTGTTCATTACTCAAACACATCTGGCTGACAGGTGCCCCATCTGCTAAACGTTGAGTAATTTCATTCCAGCAAAGAGGAGCAAATGGAGAGGAGAGGAGGATAAGGTACTCTATCTTCTATCTTGTGATGACATCAGGGCTCTGAGAGCTTGTTAGAGATGGAGAGTTAGAGCGGCGTTGCTCGGCTCCTACAGACAGTAATCCAGCCCACTGCTGTCAGTGCCCTTTCAAAGCACTGATTACTCCATTTCCAAGGGCCTAATCTCTGTAAACAATCTCTGTTTTCATTATCTTTTAAACTGATTAGCCCTATGAATATAACTTTCCAGCGCTGGACTCAGACAGAAAAAAAAGCCCTGCCATATTGATGCCAGCTGTAGCTGCATGACCTTACAAGAGAAATAAAGCTGTGATACAAACACAGATAGAGGAGTGGGCCGGGGAGGAACATATGTGACTAAAGCACATTTGAAAAGTATGACAGACGCTGGATAAAAAAAAAAAAAATCTCCTGAGGGAAAATCCTTAACCTGCTTGTGGTTTTGCACAATTTGCAGCTGGATATTACAGTCAGAACCTGGGAATAAACACAGTCTCGACCATTTTCTCTCAGACTAGACTGACAGATGAAACACAAGTGCATCAAGAGGTTTTTGTGATTACTCTCACTATTATATTATCTTTAATTGCAGTGCTTTGGACACGCAAATATTAAAATGAAATCCTGATTGATTCCCCTCTTATCTTTCTTCCTATCTCAGTGTCCTTCGTGCCGTTGAAAATTAAACGCTGCTTTCCACCCCATCCTTTTTCTCTCCCCTCTCCCTGGACAAAGTGAGGTAACGTTTGCCAGCACATCTCCATCTGTCTCCATCTGTTAACAAACACTTCCAATATGTTGAGAACAACATCTTGGCCCTCGGTCTCCTCCATCAGGATGTGATGAACGCTGTGCACCTGTCTCAGCCTCCAGCCTTGTTTCTGGCAGCGGAGAGACTGTCTCAACCTCACAACTATTCGCCCCCGTAACATCAAAGACGGAGAAGTTGAAGACCTCAGATGAAAACAGTGGGTTTCACTGCTTTCTTTTCCATTTAACCTCCCAATACAAATCATCAACAATGAACCCGCTGCCCCCATTAGTTTGTTTGCCGTTTCCTCATTTGCCAAAAATCACTTGAAGACAATTAAAAAGTCTCTGTTCGAGGAACTGTTTAATGTCAACGAGCACGCGAAAGACATGCCTTCTGTTAATTGTGTTTGGTAAACAAACTTTAGGCATTCACATGCACAGGCACACACAATTACCACGAACTGTAAATCACTCTAGACAGTAAATTACCTTCACTAATATACCAGATCTGAGTGTTCGCTTAAGTCAACAACAGAGGGGAGAATAACAGCAAAAGTGCGTCAGAAGCTGAAGCGGCCTTGATTGCAAGAACTGAGAAAGAACTCATCCAATCACGCCAGGAGAGTCAGAGAGCTGGAGTCTGCCTTTGCCGTTTGCAATCGTGACACGGAAGAATGTTCAAGAGTGAACCCAAAAAAGAAAATAGACGACCTGCGTCACCCCGCTCTGAACTCCCCACTCCCCACTTTAATTAACTAATGTATCTCCATTTGTCATAGCGTGACATTGCATGATTCTGAGGCAATCTGAGATGTTGGCCCGGCTGTGACGGGGGGGAAAACATCAGCACCCTCTACTGACGAGCCGGCCAGCTTCAGGGCCCCAGCGGACGTTTGATTTCATTTCCTTCCATTTGCATGAAGGTTGCTCGTCTAATTATCGTTCTGTGATAATGCTGCCACTGAGCCGCCTGCTAACGAGGACCAGATCCATCATCTCAGCTCCAAACCTCTGTGCTGTTTCGCATCATTTAAGTGGTTGTGACTTTTATTAAACCTCAAGGATTATGAAAATGACAACAGTGCACTGCAGTGTCAGAACAACACAAACGGCCACAAATTTAGGAGCTGCTCCTAAATTTATGGATAAAGAGGATAAATGTAGTCATGAACAGAATCACCAACACTTCTTTCACGATTTATAACAACCACAATTTGGCTTCTGTTTTTAGGGACCATACACAAATTATTAAGGGCACGGAAGGGGTCAGAAAAGACTCTTCATACTCCTGTGAATGGAGGAAAGTCTGAATTTTCTTTAAGAGATCAGAAAATCTCATCCAAATTTACATTTTATTTAATTTGTTTTGTTAGATTTATTTCCAAATGTTAAAGTTCCATAAAAATGACCTTTTGTGCACCACAGATTATAGGGGTGAATTTGTCAGTTATGTTAAGTTAAATTCCCAGTCTATTTTTAGTTATTGATTACTTAACTGTACCATTTTTATTCTGTTCAATCATTTGAGGAAAGTTTTTTTTTCATACTCAAGGGAAGGGTCCAAAGAAAAATGTATGATTTCTGAGTCTGCCACGTGAGGTTCAGCCGCTTTGCCTACCGCAGTAATTTTCGCACAGTCCCTAAAGCGCTCCTCAACTTGATAGATGAGTTAAATAAAATTAAACAAATGACTTTACACGAGGTATGTTTGAATCAGCGGCCATGCTGGCTAAAATAGAAGCAAAAAGGCATTTTGCATCACCTCACATGATTAGTGAGAAAGCAAATATAAACTCTGATTCCAGGAATGGTTATCATTATAAATCCTTCCCTCCCACATCTGCTCATACTGGAGGGGACAATAAGTCAGCATAGCAGGTAGAAATTTTTGGGATATATTTGGCTTTTCTGTGAAAGGGAATGACTAAATATAAAGTGTGGGGTAAAGGTTTGCGTCAGTACCGAGATATTCTGAGATACAGAACGCCTGGCCTTTTTCATCTCTGTGTAACTGGACCTGCATCAGTATGTCACTGTCTCCTCAGCTAAACAAATTAGTGCGTTTGATTGATCAAAGTTTATATGAGAGCGGGTATTTGATTTCAAACAGTGAGGGGAGAGAAGGAGGGAGGGAGAGTAAGACGAGGGGAGGGGGCTGCGAATGTATAGACGCAGGCAGAGTGAGAGGGCAAAAGCAAAGGAGGGGTGAAAAAAAAGGGAGAAGAAGAAGAAAAAGAGAGACTGAGCAGCTGGATTGCCATGTAAATAGCTGTGCAGATAGGTAGGTTTGGGCTCTGTGCCAGAGGCTCTACAAAGGGCTCCTAACATCTGTTTGGGGGTAGATCCCTGCTCTGTGTTGTTGTAAGAATAATAGTCTCGCTCTGAGGGCCTGTTCCCTCATCAGACAGGATCATGATCACGCATATACACTCTCTAACGTCAGACCGCAGCCCTGCAGGGTTGAGAAACACAAGTCGTCGAAGCCGCTGTCGATGTTATTACACCGTGCCTCAGTCATCGGCGTGGACGGACAGGTGGAGCGTCGCTCAAACGGCGTGGGCTCCTTCCAGCTTGTCCTTCAAGAGGTGGGGGCAGCCCCGGTGTGAGACTGCGGTTCATTAGACTCATTAGGCAGCATCGCCGGCTGTGCAATCTGAGAGATGAATCAGCGAGCGAAAAAAAGTTTCAAAACTCTACTTAAATCATGGAGAAGTAGGAAGTTTGCGCCATGAAATACAGCATTTAGAGTGCCAGTTTAGATTTAAGTCAGCCGTCTGATGAAAACAGCAAAACCACAAGTTTGGAGTACGGATAATTAACTGCTAAACCAAAATGTTGGAGGCAAACTTCAAATATTCCTACCGAGGTTTTCCCAGGGAGTTAAAAAAAAAGAGTATTAAAAAAATAGTGGGACATCTCTGTTGGTGTGTCATGACAAGGATCTTTTCCCCTCTCCCAAGAACATATGCAAGCAATTTGTACAACAAATGTTGGTTTTAGACTGTGTTCCTTGCATACTAGTGGCTTCTCAAAACCTGGAGGGCTCCATTCGTTAGTGCTTGAAAGCAAAGCAAACAAATTAATTAACACTATCTTTACATGGGGTGGCCAAGGAAAGCAGGCGCTGAAATGTTACACCATTACCTAAATTCGCATGCATCTGTATGTGTCTGTGTGTGTGTGTGTGTGTGTGTGTGTGTGTGTGTGTGTGTGTGTGTCCACACTCCCCTTCCCTGCGTACCCTCCCACCCCTGCCCCAGCGCACACAGCGCCCTTGAACAAGGCCGAAGGACCACCTGCGTGAAAGAGGAGACCCTCTCTGTTATGTCTCTGCTAGGGAATGAAATAACACGGAATCCAGCTCTGCAAATAACTCACAGTGAAGATCATTTTCCACATGCTGCTTGACAAAAGGTAAAATAAGAACAGATGATGTCCTCTCTCTCCTCTCTCCCTCTCCCTCTCTCGCGCTGGGAGTTTGCTCGCTCCACAGTCCCTGCACTTTGTTGTGCTGCTCTGCCAGCCAGGAGACGCAGGGGTCTGACCCCCTTCGGTCGCCTTGTTAAGCGGCTGGTATAAGATGCGAGGGCTCATTCCTAATAGCCACTGACATCGAGTCAGAAGTTTTCTCTGTGCCCTTGCTCGGCTGAGGTTAAGAGGGGTCCGGGGGAACCTGATCCCAGATCGGATGATTACGTGTGAGCCATCGGCAGCAGCAGGAGGCCTTCTTCCAAACGTGGGCGTCCATCACAGGAGAGGGAAGCTGCAACTGGCTCCACTACAACCAGTGCGAGAGGAGGGGGCTCCGTCACACCCTGTTCACATGCAGTAAATGCGATTTGTTGTGCAAATATTATGCAACAACATCATAGAACTTGCTTAAAAGGAGGAGTTTGACATTTTGGGAAAATACGCTTGCACACCAAATGAGATGAGAAAATTGCCACCATTTTCACGTCTGTCTGACAACTATGACACTTAGCTTAGCTTAGCATAAAGACTGGACTGAAACAGGGGAGACAGCTAGCCAGAAGCAAGAAAAATACCTACCAGGACCTGTAAAGCTCAGAGATGAATGCATTATATTCTGTCAAGTTAATCTGTGCAATAATGGAGTGTGATAATGACAATTAGCACGCTTTAAAAAAGTTAATGGGAAGATTTTGTTTCATTTAAAAAGAGCGATGCGAGCTGTTTAAAACCTGTTTCCAGTCTTTACGCTAAGCTAAGCTAAGCTAGCTTTATATTCGCCGCACAGACACACGGGTGGTATCGATCTTCTCATGTGAAACTTGCCAAGACAGCATGTGAAACAAAATGTTGAAGTTATTTCTTCAACTTCAACAGGGACTCTGCCAAGTCCAGACAAGCGCCTCCGGTGTGCTCCGTTATCGAATCAAACTCAAAGTCTGTGCAACACCCCGACTTTGTTTGTCCAAGCGGACCTTTCGCCCGCCCCTCTGAAGAGGACACATATGAAGTTTGTCTAATCCAAACAAACAGGTGAGGCTCTTATTAGCCCCCAATTCCCGCCGCAAGTGTAACTTCATTTTCAATTCCGACTCTCCCGCTGTGACTCATGGGAGAGCGACTTCAAAGCGGCAGCCATGCACTTGAGGTCATTATCTTCATTTCTATATCCTCCGCAGGTTCCCAGCATATGGGAACATTTTAACTCAGGATTTGTGTGTGTGTGTGTGCAGCCATAAATCTGCCATGTCAACTATAAAATATAGCTGACCAGCAACAGATGTAGCTCTAATAGCTACCAAAAAAAGAAATGAAATCAAAATTTACCACCTCTAGATTTTTATTCTAACAGTTAACAGCCTTTAAGATTGATTTCGGTTTCGTTCGCCGGAGATGGACGGTGGGCGAAACGTCGGAGCACACTCACACAAGGAGGGAAGAAAAAGGGGGGTTGGGTGTTTCCTTTTAATTTTCTATTACTCTGTTTCGCTTGCTCCATCTCGCTCCTTCTTTCTCCCCTTCTGTCCTTTTTTTTTTTTAATCCCTCTCCTCGTAGCTGAGACGAATCCTCCTTTCATCCTCCTGTCCAGCGAGGGCCCTGGTGTCTGTTCGCACAAAGCCTGACCATCCCTGACTCCTCGTCAACCCCTTTGCCCAATTCATCAAGCAGAGGCCCACGGGCATTCATCACCCCCACCACCTTTCATATCCCGCACCAGCTGAAAGCCACTGTCCCTCCTCTGACTTCAATGCAGCCACGACACACCCGTAAGATTTATAGTGGCATAATTAGTAGCAGTGAAAAAGGCCTGCGTGCTTTGGAGGGTCAATCGTACTGTATCCCACTCTGAGGAGCTCTGAGAGCCGCTCACATCTGCTTCAAAATAAATTGCGCCAGCCGCCACAAAAGTTGATAAATTGGCCAAAAACAAGGAGCCGGGAAAATTCATCAAAGGCCGACAGTGACATCAAAACAATCATACATACTTTGGGTAATTTTAACACACTATTTGTCACCATTCATGGGAGCAGACACCGTCATAAATCCCATTCCCCTACAGGGAGGCTGCTGCTGCTGCTGCTGCTGCCTGTGATGAGCAGCTCTGAGGTGAGAACTCCCCCTCAGGACGGGGGTTTCCGAAAACAGCTTGAAGGAGGTCTAAAATAACATGCCTAATAGTTAAATGGTGTTATTGATGTAATCATGCCCTCCCCTCCCCTCCCGCCCGGCCCCGCTGTCACTGATATCTCAAGAACAGTGAACTAATTAAAACACTCCCGCAGTTTGTTTTCATTTCGATTCCTCACAAAGAAATAAAGTCTTCACCAAACAGCTGCGTCTTTTTTCTTCTTCTTCTTCTGCTTCTGCTTCTTATTTTTCTCCCCCCCTTTGCGAAGCCACAAGTTTGGACCCGTCGCCTCAACGTGCACGGAAGAGATGCAAAATCCCCATTCAATCATAAATTACACCTTTTATTCATTACTCCTGTTGTGGTTTTCTCTGCGCTCCCTTTCATGTGCATGATGGCGCAGCTCACCTGAGCTATCAAAATGTTTGACACCAGTGGAGGCACAGACGCAGGTCCAGATGTGAAGGTGCCAATCAGGGGTGGAAGTACTTTTACCCGAACAGTGTATTCAGGCACCGTTTTGAGGCACTTGAACTCATGAGTTCAGATACTTTAACTCCAGAGGGGCATGTTTCACTGATTTAACTCCAGTAGTCACTTTGATGAGATCAGATTAGGATTTATTTTACATTAAAAAACACGTGACCATGGGGGGAGGGTGGGATTGAAATGGGAGTAGAAACTAGCATCTCAGCTAGCTACAACAGCGAGCTGCAACTCAAGAGTACCTGCGAATGAAGCAGTTCAACAACCAAGAGCTGCTACTTGCACTCGAGCGAATGATCCGATCACTCCTTCCGTCCCAAGTGCTAATTCAGAGAGGACATGTGTTGTGAATTATGGTGGTAAAAAGCAGCTAAATATATACCTGTGCATCTTTCTTTTCACAGTGTGCGGCGCTCCCCCTTGTCTTTTATGTCCTTACATAATTACTAAGCAGCAGAAGTTTTGTGGAGGAGCAGCGGCTTATTTGAAACTTTGCACAAAAGTCAGAAGGGGAAATCAACAATTTGGAAGATTAATGTTGGAGGGGGGAAAAAAACTTCTATCAAAGGACCTCTGATGACTCCCAAACCTTCACCCAGTCTGCACCAGTCAGATCTGATACTACACGTCATCAGCATTTGGATTTCCTTTTTTTTTTCTTTCTTTCTCCCCCCCAACAGCCCCCTCCTTCTCCTTTTCCAGCAGTACAAGTGGTTAAGCTGCTGGTTTGCAGGAGCACATTGCAGAGGGGCGAGGAGGCACCTGCTTCCAGCAGGGAGGTGGAGAAAACGTTCTCATGAGACCTGCAGTGTTTGGCACTGACGCTTTGCTTCTTTTTTTTTTACCTCTTTCACAGGAGTGTCTGGTGTGACGACGAAACAAAACATACAAAACAACGTCTTCGCGTAAATGTGGTGATCTCCTCTTCATCTCCACCTGAGGAGCTGCCCTGAAGGGACGCGTGGACCCGGATCAGCAGACAGAGAGCTTTTTTGAGAGAGAGAGAGAGAGAGAGAGAGAGAGAGAGAGAGAGGAGGCATCCCGAGCGGTGAAAAAAAAAAGAAAAAAAGT
>JBAJHX010000053.1:15640669-15675190 GCA_037176925.1 Amniataba percoides | reverse complement strand
GTGTGTGTGTGTGTGTGTGTGTGTTAGGATGGAGCTGGCCCAGTCATGTGCCCCCGGGGCTGTGTTTACAGACAACAGCTTCACCCCTCAGCCGCAGCCAAGCAGAGCCTGACAGCCAATCAACAAAATTGCCGTTGGAGTAAAAAAAGAAAAAAAAAAAAAAAAGCAAGGCTCTTGCACAAACACTTGCCAAGATCACATAACGTGTGTTATTAAAGGCAGGGACTGACACAGATTGCTGTGCAGGGAAGCCACGGCCTCTTAGAGATGGAAAGATCTACAGGAGGGACAGCATGAGGGACACCCCTGAAAAAAAGGGCTCAGGTCTGGCCCCTGGTCCCCGGCGATGCCCCTGACTCGGCTGAGATTCGACCCTCTGGCAGAGCAAGCGGGGGCCGGCCTTGGCAGGAGAGCAGCTTTAACCCTCGATGCCTCTCATTGTTCTCACACACTCACTCAGCCAACACACTCTCACCTGCTGAACCCGCAGCCATCACTCATGCTGCACTGTCAGTGAGGGCTTTGAGAGCTGCTGAGTGTGTGTGTGTGTGTGTGTGTGTGTGTGTGTGTGTGTGCGTGTGTGTGTATGTGTAGGACCTTGCTGTTCTGCTTGCATCACAGGGAGGGAAATAATTCTCCATGCACAACGAGAGGTTACAGGTCTGAGGAGTGAGTGTGGGGCGTAAAGCGAAAAGCCATTCCTAATGACTTCCCCTCTTTTGTCATAATGAGCACCTGCCCAAATGAGTTTCTACTGGTTCACTTCAGCTTTCAGGCGCACTGCGAACGAGAGCAAGAAGTACATAAAAAGAAAAACTAGCCGATCGGGAGGAATGAAAGCTGCATGCAATCGTCCATATCAATCTCAGACGTCTGTCTTTCTGTTGCAAATGTTCTTCAAATCTCACCCGGTGGTGTGGGAGGAGGACCAGGAGTGTAGGACAAAAGTTCTGGACCCTGTGCAAAGACATTTATCCACGGGCCCCTCCCTTCATCCACGGCTATTCATTCCAATACCTCATTATACTCAGTTCCTTTATTCCCCCCACCACCTCTAGTCCTACACCCCCTGAGCAGGACTCTCCTTTAACATGTTGTTTTTTTTTTCTCTTACAGAAGAAGCTGACGGCAGAATGTGTGTTCAGGGAGCAGTTTGAGGAGAACTGGTACAACACCTACGCTTCGACTCTGTACAAGCACAACGACACGGGGCGCTTCTACTACGTGGCCTTAAACAAGGACGGCTCGCCCAGGGAGGGTGGCAGGACTAAAAAACACCAGAAGCTCACCCACTTCTTACCCCGGCCGGTGGAGATTGAAAAGATCCCGCAGGCGTACAGGGACTTGTTCCAGTACAGGTGACCAGCGCTTACCCTGGGAGAAGTGGCGACAACCCCGGGATCAGAACTGACAGAAGAGGAGAGAGGGGACGTTGTTGACACTCCGGATCTGGTGCAAAACTGTCTCCCCTCAGCTCCCCCCGAGGTCAACGCCACTTCAGCCCACTGCCGAGCACGGACATAAACATTGCGCGCCTTCCTGGATGTCACCTCTTCGCCTCTGCGGTGGACTTGTGACATCAGAGAGGAAGGGGCGGGACGATTTTGTAAAACCACTGCGGACATGGACGGAGGACTGCCCAGCTGTGGGGCAAATCAGGTGCCATGTTTTCTCAATAACCACTTTTTAGGGATCGATACTGAGGCGAGTGGAGTCGTGGCTGTCAGGCGGCTTGGCGTGGCACTAAGCTGG
This sequence comes from Amniataba percoides, assembly GCA_037176925.1. Lineage (NCBI taxonomy): Eukaryota > Metazoa > Chordata > Actinopteri > Centrarchiformes > Terapontidae > Amniataba > Amniataba percoides. The sequence continues at coordinate 15,673,438 of JBAJHX010000053.1, read as the reverse complement.
TGTGGAAAAAAAAACACACACACAAGAACGCCAAGAAGAGAAAGCACTGCAGATGTCACGTTGTGCATTTGTCATGCACTATATAGGGTCATGGAGAAATGTGAGGAGGGGCACATTCCACGTACACAAATGTAGATGAAGAGAAGGACGGTCAGAAATACACAAACTGTGTGTGCTCACATGCATGTTAAGTGACAGTCTGGGACAGTCAGGTATGAAAAAAAAAGAGTCGTCGAGAAGCGTCTGCAGGCAAAACTGGAGGTTTGTGAGGTTTGTCTTCAAAAAAATTTCAGATGAAAAGAGGTTGAAATGAAATGCCTAAGATGAACATGTGATAGATGAAAGAGCACTTACTGCACATGCCCGGTCCCAGCTGGAGGTCTCACCCGGCCTCCCGTGTAATCCCCAGAGTTTAATGATCTCATTCGTCGTGTTTAAATAAAATATCGAGCGGCGTCTTGTAGGATTTGAATGCAGAACAGGTGATGAAGCTTCGGGACAAAAGCACTTCTCTGACTGTGGTTGTAAAGAATAAGCGATGGTGACTTGTAATGTTCAGAGCGTCAGGAACATTATTAAAAAATGCAAGCAGCTGAGATGTACATATGGGTGATCCTATTTATGAGATGTACAATATATTTATTTTCTACATATAAAGTATAAATATAAATCTATATATTTATTTATTGCAAAGACTTTATTTTGTAATGAACTTGAAGTTATCTGGACTGTAGATTCTACTGAAATTACACCAAAAAAAAAAAACACAAAGAAAAAAAAAAGCAATGAACATGACAATAAAATTGTCCTGCTATCCAGAACTCATTGTGAGAGACTATTTTTGCTTGGATAAAAATGTGATGTACCAATTAAAACCAGATATAGAATCTACATGGATGGTGCTTTTCTTTCCTTTTATTTGCAGTGATGCTCGCAGCTTTCAATCGGCCCAGACTGAAATATCTCAACAACTGTCGAATGGGTTTGACACGAACATTTTGTCCCAATAGGATGATCTGGTGTGACTTTGGGAATGTTCCCTGACTTTTCCTCTAGCGCCACTATCACGAGATGTCTGTGGTTTGTGAAAAAAATCTTAGATATATAAAAAAGTAGCTTTTGTTTGCCTGGACAAACACCATTTAGGCTCTGCAGTATTGTGTTGAAAGATTATTATACAGTATGGTCATTATTATTATCATTATTATTATTATAATATTATTATATTATATTGTCCTGCTGTCCAAATGCAATAGAGAAAATAGGGTCAAAAGATGCAACAGATTTTTTCCCAGAGGAGAACAATCCCATGCCAATTTGCCCTCATAAACCCTTTACCAAGTAATGCGCACAGACCCTCTCTGTCTCCATGAGGTCTTAGTCAGCCTACATCCACCGTACAAAATCAGATTCCTTATGCAACTGGATCCCGACTCCTAATTGGCTTTACACATCAGCATGGATTTAGAGCAGTGATTGGTTGTCCATTGCAGGGGCCTCACAGGCTCCACTATAGTGTAGTCTCCCTTTTCAATGGACAGAAACAGCTGCCTGCTGCTCAAAGAACCAGCAGGGATGTGCTGCAAACCTGGAGTGGTGGTAATCTGGGGCTGAGAAGGGATGGGATCAACATTTCAACATCTGCAATAGTTGTAATGTTTCTCCACTGGCAGATATCTGTAAGCTGTGAGAGCAAGCTCCCCTGGGGGGAGGGAATGGAAAAGTCAAAGACATGCAGGGGAAAACCCTGGCAGACTGAGAAATGAAAACAATACCGGGAGAGGGAAAAATAGATGAAAGATTGAAGGGAGAAGAGAGTGGGACAAAAGGCACTTAGTGCTGTGGGTGTGAAATACAGGGACACTGCATCTGGATGTATCAGCGATCTACTTTCCAAGTGTTGAAGGAATAACTCTGAGAAGAGGCTTAGAGAATTAGATGAAAAGGCCGACAGCACTCATGTCTGTGCAGTAAATATGAAGCTGGAGCCAGGAGACGGTTAGTTTAGCTTAGCATAAAAACTGGAAACAGCTCGCCTGGCTCTGTTCAAACAGAAAGCAGTCACTAGTTAGAATATTATCACTGGTTTGTTTGACTGTGTGCAAAATCCCAGGTGTAGAAAAGTCAAACTGTGGTTTTACTGGAGGGTTATTGTCCTGGTTGGGCGCGGTGATTTCGAATTTCCATCAGCTGAAAGACTTTGTTACCCTCAGACGCAGCCAAGTACGGAAACCAAGCACAGCCGCATTTACAATTACTCTTCTAATGCCGCTATCTAGAGATGATGAATGAATTGATTAGGTTGTTATATCGAGATGATAAAACTTGTTTTCTTGTGATAATGATATAATTATTAATAATTGTGGAGCGTCTGGTTCATTTGGCCACAGCTGATTTCAACCTTCAAGATGTTTTTCATGACTGTCAGGGAGGATCCACAACTGAACAATAATTAAAGCCTAAATGTGGAGTGTGGTTTGCTGTCGTTAGTTCATTGGAACAGAGTTTCTTGTTATATAATATCCAAAGATGAGTCTCTGCTTCACCCGGCTGCTCAAATAAAACCTATAAATATATCATATATGAATATGCATTATTACGGTCTACTTGTTTGCTATGAGACTTGTAAGCCCACAGACACCTGTTGACTATACACAAACTGCAACCTACAAAAACAATATAAACATAAGTCATACAAGGAAATAGGACCATCCATTCTCATTATGTCATGATAACAAAGCTTATAAAGCAAAGTTGATTAACCTGTGATCTTCAGATAACAGCATTAAAAAAACTGCAAATAGCCATTCCACTTGGATTCCACAGACACATCTTTAAGTGAAAATGAAAATTTATGGTATAAATTTATCATTTATTTTCATGGTGTGGTGGCCTGGGGGCATGAAAATATAACATCCCTGGTGGAGGTCTGGTTACATTTGTCCATTCCTACATCTCTCTCAAGGAATAAAATAAAGGAAAACACAAAAGACTCAAATTATTTGTCAAATGTTGTTATATTTTATATTCTCAAATATCAGTACTGCTGGAAGTTTAAAAAATGTTACCATCAGTCATGTTTCAGATGTGTTATAGTGCAGGTGTACACTCCTACAAGAAGAAGAAACTAAGCAAAAAAAAAAAATCCCCTTTATAACCTTTGTTAAAGAAGGAAATGCACTGTGGGTCATTTGTGAGCAATTCAGCCACGAATAACAAATAACTCAAAAACAGGAGTTGCTCATCCTTTTGGTCACTTTATTAAATGTTATATTAAATACTTATCAAGATAATAGCAGATCAGATTCATGGCAAATCAAGGTGGTCTATTTGCTAACGTAAGAACATTCTTAGAGGAGGGCAAAAAAGTTTCTCTACATTTATGAAATACACCTTGTGCAAACACAGGAGCCAACTAGACACATCAGGTGTCTCTTGGTGAGAAATGTACATATTCCTCATGATTAACAGCTACACCAGTCTAAGCATTTAGAAGCAAACATGTGCCAAAAGTAGAATACAGGTAGTCTGGGGGGCCTGCCTGCTGAGACTACAGTGTCCAGAAGGCATTTCTCACAAAGCAGAGGAAACAAATCAGCCAGACATGATGAGATTTCTTTACTCTTTCAGTCAGATCCACTGTGACACAGAAGCGCTGGCAGAGGAGTAAAGGGAAACGTTTTGGGCCCTGTGACACCCGGCTGAGCTGGTTGTGCTTTGTGAGACCCAGTCGCTCACCCAACGCTTGGGATCAACACAAGTGGAACATAAACAATGAACAGGACGCACGGTGCTATGCTAGACAACACGTGACAATGAGAATGATGTTACAAAAAAGGTCATAGGAATCGGCAGGCAGTTTTGAACAACACAAGCATTCCATTACCATGTTCAGCAACAACTAATGTAAACACTTAAAAGCATAATAGAAAAGATTCTCAACAAATCTCAAATCTCAGAACTTTACAGAGCTTTTTTTAGGAAACGAAATAAGGCCATCGTTTTTTTTTTTTTTAAATCTTTTTTTTGTTGTTTTTTGTTGACTTATCAATTTCTTCTATCTCCCAAAAAGAGCAGGACTGTGCAGCACCGTCAGCGGTCTGCTTTGTTAGATATTGGTGAAGGAATCTACTGGGGCTAATAATCGTGTTGCTTTACATCATAGAGTCCTGTCACCAACGACACTGGTCCCACTCAGGTTTTAACTATGCATTTAAAACAGTATAAAAAACTGAGTTTAAATAATAAGCAAACCCTCTTTTAAGGGGAAAACAATACAATGCTCAAAAGCATTGGGGGTAAAACATGTTTATCTTTAAATACATGAAAAATGAAGATATAGAACTTGAATAACATTAAGGCGTTATATACATTTTTTTTTTTAAACTGCTGAAATTCCTAATGGACTCCTTTCACACAGTTATTTATACACTTTTATTCCACCTCCTCTGGGTGAACTACAGAATAAAGAACTGAGAGTCTATCTCACTTGAGGCCCCAGCGGACAGCAGCCTGCTCTCAAAACTACTCCACCCTCCGTTTTGCTGCACCAGTTTGCTTTGAGCTCTGAGCGGTCTCACAGTGTGTTACAGAGGCCTCGCTTGGACTGGGCCACTGGGGGGGCCGGCTAGCTGAGTTGGGGTCAGGTGGGGGTGGATGTGGGGTTTGATGAGGACGAGTCCCTCTGACCTACAGGCCCTTGGAGGGCCCAGGATTCTTGCCCATGCCTTGATGGGAGCCCAGGCCGTGGATCTGCTGGTAAAGGCCCAGCAGGTCCATCTGGCTGAGACTGCCGGCTCCCATCATCCCATTCTGAATTGCCAGCTGGTTCAGGTAGTTGGCCTGGTTAGCCATGGCCAGCTGCTGCTCCTGTACCTTCCTGTTGGTGATCAGCTTCTGCACAAACATCATCAGCTGGGCACACACAAACAGAGAAATAGTTAGAATAACCACAAAATAAGACACCTACGGAGTATCAACTGCAAGCTTAATAATATGAATAAAATCTTTTTCATGGTCTACCAGGTTGTGTTTCATTCAGATTACACAACTTTCTGAATTTATTAGATGTCATATTCCCATAGCAAACAACCAGTCAGTGTGAACCCATCCCACCTGCTACACCTCGGTTTTTATAATAAGCTGCCAGGGTTGCAGGTAAAATGTATTCCCTAAGCCACTGTGGCTCCTACAGAGAGCAGCTCTTACCGTCTGCTGCCTGGTCAGAACGTCTCTGTACACGGCTTCCCTGCGCTTGAACTCCAGCTCCACGCTGGCCTGTCGACCCAGAGCCATAGACTGGACCTGATTCTCCGTGAGTGACGGGTTCTCCTTCCACTGTGGGAGGAGAGAGAGGACAGCTCCAGCACCGTTCACAACAATAAGAACTGCATCATGGTTCAGTGCGGTGACAGAAACAGTGACTTCATTAAAAGCGCTTCTTTTGACAAAACGTTGATCATCTTCAAGTCGAAGACTGATTTAGACGCTTTTACACTCACCACTCTGGCGATGATATCCTCCAGAGACTCCCGTGATAAAGTCTTCAGTGCGTTTGTTGCTTCAATGACTTTCTGTCGCCCCTGGTTTATAAGGTCCTGAACACAAACGAAGGACACATGAAGGACACCGAGATCCTGAAACACTCATTCACTGGCAAATACTGAACATGGATGATCTTTAAAAGGTGCATTAAATCAACACTGAATAAAATGAGTAAAGTCAAAAGGTATTCAATCTGACAACCCCACAGAGAATTGTGCAACCCCAATAAGCGTTAATCATGCTCTGTATTTTTGATGATTTTAAGCTCCAACTATTTTTACAGCTGCATGCATCACTTCCTGGTAGAAGTTATAGGATCACTTTTTACAAGTTTATAGAGTCTGTCTGCTCTCAAAGATACCGCTGCAACATTTCTCACATGCCATGATTCAAAAGGTTGAAGCCGGCATACAGACTGCCTCTCAGACCTTGTGTCCTCTCCCTCAGTCAGATGTGCCACAGTGTATAAATATCTGCTGCCCCAGACGAGGAGCATTAGGAACGGCTGGGTTGAGGAGCGGGGCAGAGCTGGGCACGTCGGCTACGAGACTGTTGTCACAATTAGCAGTGGGGTCTGAGGAATGTGGGGCGCCGTGCCGTGGGGGGAGGGAGGGAGGGAGGGGAGGGGTGGGAGGTGGGGTGGGGTGCGAGGGGCATGTGGAGCTCATTACTTACCTCCAGCTGCTGGTTGGACATGGAGGCCAAAGCTGCCACGTTGTAGGAGAAGTAGTTGGAGGAGCCCATGTCCATCTGTGAGTACTGCATCGGGTAGTTGGTCCTCATGGACAGACCCTGAGAGATGAAAGACGGAGACAGAAGACCGAGATTATCAATTAGGCGGGTGTTAAAAGCCACCCGAGGCATGATGGGAGAGACAGTGTGGCTGACCGGAGATGGCAGTTCGCTCTGCCAGCCAACCTTGTTCAGTAACTGGTCCTTCTCAATTCATCAGTCAGTAATCTCAACAACAAACCTTTCAACTCTTCACACACAACTTGTCACTCCTGCCAGCTCCTCTTGGATTAAACGTGTGTGTGTGTGTGTGTGTGTGCGTGCGTGCGTGCGTGCGTGCGTGCGCACTGTGTGAGAGAGAAGCGACCTGAAGTAAACAGTCTTGTCCCAGTAAAGGCCAGCAGGATGCCGATGTTTGTGTGTAATTGAGCCTCTGCTGCAGATGGTTTTCCCGTGCCCTGTAATCTGGCCATCCGGTATGTAGGGGCGTGTGTGTGTGTGTGTGTCTATGTTTGTGTGCATTGGGGGCTAGTGGGGGTCTTTGGACCTGGTCAGAGACAGGTGTGCAGACTTGAACTGTACAAAACCTCAAAACAACCGCAAAACCGCTGTACACATGAACCTGCACGCACACACACACACACACACACCCACACACTCTCCGCTTTTGGGTTTGCTATTAACAAGCAGCCACTCTTGGACTTGGACAGCTGCATCCTCAGATGTTCTGCAGACTTCATACATCTTCAGACAGACAGACACAAAATCTAGACTTGACTTCATTTCCAAAACTCAGCGTCTGAAATCTAAATTTATGACATGAGTCTCTCTTGAGCGCCGCACTGAGCTGAAGTCATCCCAGCGAGACCAAACGGAGGCTCCTGGGTTCACTTTGGTTTTGGGCGCCTGATCATGTTCTCACAGTTTTTCCCATTTCCTGAGTTGCAAATCTGATATTCACACACATAGCTTTTCCTGGACACCACTGGCCAACCCTTAAGTTGTGAAGACATTAGCAGAGGCCGGGTTACGTTCCAGATGATTCTCCTACAGAGGTTGGAGTAAGCAACGCCGAGCAGCCTTTTGAGAGCAAAAGCGTCTTCTTGTGCATCTTTAGCAGTTGACTGACTGCAGTGATGCGAACGCGATTGAAATCCTCTCAGTCGACCTCAGCGCCACTGTTTTTGCTGCAACTGGGAACCCTCTGTTCTCTTGAAAAGCAGAGAAGCTCTGAGGGAAAAGCCGCTTAAGGTGCACAGAGGGCAGAGGAGGGAGAGTGTGTTGGAAAAATAATCATTAGAGTGAATTAGAATCTAGGATTACACAGGGGGGGAGAGGAGACCTGCTCCTGCTCTCTTACAACATCAACCCCCCTCCATACACTTCTCCAAATAAACCCTACTAATTGCCCATTGATTTGTCCTGCAAGAAAGGAGAGGGAAGAGAAAGGGACAAAGAGGGGGAGGTGAGAGGAAACGAGAGCACAGCAGAGGAGTCCCTCGCCCTCTGTGGACCTACACGCTTAGAGTAAGTAGCGTTGACACTGCTTGGACACCCTCTCAGTAGATCCCCGGCCTGGTGGTGGGCCAAAATGTCAATCAGTAGTGGAGAGGGGGAGGGGGCTGTCACCTGCTTACACTAAGTGATGAAAGGATTGTAGAGATCCAACACTAACTCACACATCTTGACAAACAAAAGCCTCTCTTAGCTCACCTTGCACTTTGATGTCAACGATTTGGGCTAAGTGCTGCATGTGGTGGACGTGCCCGCGTGCACCTACCGTTTTCTCGGCTTCATACTCGGCCCAGGCAGCCTTGCGATCCTCCTCGCTCAGGGCCTCCTCCTCCTTGTGGTCCAGCAGGGAGTCGTGTTCATGGTAACACACGATCTGGTCCTTGTTGTTCTGTAGCATCTCAGCTAGGAAGGGATCCTACAGCAGGGAAGGTGACAGAAAAACAGAGAGGCAGACAAGATGAGTTTTAAAAGGCAACACAAGAAGAGACGGAAGCTACCTTTGTAATAGGTTAGGTTAGGTTACTGTATATTCAGACAGCAAAAATCATGCCAGTCCTTTTTTGTGCATCTAGATTGGAGTCATTTGTTTCAAACTAACTCCTATAAATAAAATAGCCAGATGCCCCGTGCCCATTATGGGATCCTCTCCTGATTCTCTTTCAATATAAGTGATAAGGGACAAAAATCAGGGACAAAAAAAGTTTGCTTGAAGTTAATGAGTGAATTGAGACTGTAGAGGTTAATCAAGCGTATATTTGTGTGTCCACCTGCATCATTAGTGTGGCAAACAAGACCTGGATACTCAAATCAAACCTCCTCTCAGCTCCAACACAGATGTAAAAACACCAAACAAAACATAAATAAATATATAAATAAATGAAGGACTCTGGTTTCCATGACTACATTGTTATTGAAAACAATACCTGAGTAAAATTAAGAGAGTGGGGCCAGGCTCTGCTCACACAAACATGGTTTAAATTACTCTCACTGCAGCACGTTTGCTTTTCTTTGTCTCAACTTCGCTTTACATTAAACTGGAACTTTGTAATCTGGAAACAACGTCATACAGGAGTTGCATCATTAACCTCCCGACGGGCCAATTCACAGGGGGGCTCTGCTCTGCTCCCCGGCCCTTCTCTGTCACTCTGTGAAGGCTGACAATGAGTGTGAAGCCACAAACAAAATTAATCATGGATGTCACTGGTATTAAGGAGGGTGGAGGGAAAAAAAGACAAAACAGAAACACCAAACTATGAAATTAAGCAGTGATTGCAGACCTGTATTGAATAAACAGAAAATAAACACCAGACCAGATGGAGTGAAACTGGATCCCTCCAAAAAGGGGGTAGAAGAGAGCTGCACGAAAACTACACAAGATCCTATTTTAGGCCTCACAGCTCCAGAGTTACAGATAGGAGGGCGGCTGAATCGTGCAGGAGCAGACGGGGCCGCAGAGCTTCACACCCACATGCCCATCTACCTCCAGCTTTCAGCCTCTGAACCGGATTGTGCTCCTCACTGACGCATGTTTACGTTTCCCAGCCATCACACTTAATCAGGACGAAAGCAGGCTACCCCTGAACGACCAGACGTTTTAGAGCAGTGGCACAGCCGGCGATTCAACCGCTGCTTTGCTCTCTAATTAGGACATAAAAAGCACAGAAGAGCCTGTTGGCCTGACTCTGATAGAAGGCATCCATCGTGGTTTGTTCTGCCAAAATAGGTGAGCACTAGGTCAAATAAAGGCCACGGCAGATCAACCCAGACACTTACGGTGGCATTGGGGAGGATACAATGTGGTTATGACTGCATAAGTCCAAATCTGCCTCAGTGATAACAATAAGATTCACAGAGCAACCACTCATAGGTGCATCTGGTTTGATCAGTCAGTTACAATTCGACATAAAAGATCTACATATCTTCTCCCTGCTACCCTGTCTAAAGGATGTGATCACCATTCAAGAACAAATCAAAAACAGTCCTCTGCATTATGGAATGAAAAATTCCCACCATTTGAAAATGACAAAACCAATTCCTGTGACATTTTGCACATCATGCAGTTGATCCTTGATTAAAACAGATTGAGCTGGATTATTTTTAAGTCAGAGTCAAATACAGCCAAGAGGCACAAGTCCCACAACAAGAGCTGGCAGCGAGTCACCTGTTTGTTGGCATAAACAGAAACTGTCCTACTATGAAAAACACCAAGGTTGTTCACCTTGTCTGGGGAAAAAAACTCTGTTTTTTATTAGGTTAATTACTGTCAATCCAGTTCAAGTTGTGTGTGGTAAAAATACAGCAGATTGCTGAACATATAGAAAATGGGTAGGTTTTATTCAAAAGCAAAGAGGAGCACTTTTCACTGTCAAGCGGGTAGCAGATCAACAGAGCTTGCAGGTCAAATGACAGTGCCGACGCTCCTGCTGGAACCCAATGCATTCTGGGATACTTAAGTAATCCCCAGCAGTAATGGCTCTGGGGTGGTCCGGTCCATCTCCAAAGCTGGTGCACTCAATGTGTGCGTGTGTCCCGAGCCAGCACTAATGATTGTAGGTAAAATGTCATCCTGGAGCTGCATGTTAAAGCCTATCGCTTTACTTTACGCTTTACAGGGGAGCAGAGAGACGCTGGGTGGGCAGATGCACGGAGAGAGGTAAATTACCACACTCAACTTTTTTTCCCCCTCTGAGAAAAAATGCGAGGAGCAGCGAGAGCATTTGGTATGTTCACATGTTGAAATGAAGATGGCCGTCCATTGTCTGAGGAGACTTTCTTCATTGTAGACCAATTTCATTATATTGAGTCTCAAAAAGGGCCTGAAAATCTGCTGTCTTAAATCTAAACAGCACCTTTGTGCAAAAAACATATCTTTTAATCAACAAAGGGTGTGTGAATGTGCTGTTAATGTAAAGCAAGCTCTAAGCTGCAAGTCTTGGCTTCAAAAAAGGGTCAGCAGAACAAACTGTGTAAGAATTGGTATACTAATCAAAAAGGCCATCCAACACACATGACGTTTACCACTGTATGAAACCCTTTCCATTCTTTCCATTGAGAGAACAATTTATGCCCTCCTTGAGCCAAATTCTTGTACATGTATGTGTTATGAAAATGGCTTCCCTGCCAGCAGTCCATAAATGATGTAAAGCAGTTTTCAAACTCGGCAGCTCTCACATCAGAAAGATGAAAACTTGGGAGTCGACATAAGCGGGCCTCATGTCGACTTTACAACTTGGCAAAGGCACCAACACGTACTTCACCAATAGACTTTAGGTGGCGCTTAACTGTAAAAGGTCTGATGCAATTAAACACCCGCTTGCATTAATAGCTCTGGGTTGTATGGAGGCAGGATTTTTGGCCACATTATTAGATATTTTCTCGAGCTGAGAACATTCTCAACCATGTTAACCCAATTTCCTCCACCTAAATGGCCGCCTATTGTGTTGAGAATGCTTCTAAAGTCACCATTTTATTTCTGTCATTGCCACAACAATAAACCTCTACTTAACAAGAAAAGTACCACACAGGAGAGATTAAATGTGCAGGGTGAGAATGTAAATTTGTCAATAGAGCAACAATAGAGAATAAAATGGTAAAGAAAAAGTACCACAAATAAACCTTAAAGTGCCAAAGTGACAGAGATCCACAGTTGTCCAATGACAGCAGCTAGTTTCCCCGAGTTGTCTGGGAGTTGTTAAATGTATTTAAAGTGGCTGTATTTGCCAGAAACTGCTTTTGACGCACAGGTGCGTTAACCATAGCAACAGAGGGGGCCAAGGCAGGATCCCGACAGCAGGAATGCGAGTGGCTAAGATATTTGTAATACCTAAACATAGCCAGTCAAAACTCTCTCTCTCCCCCAGCTGCACACAAGTGATACACATAACCCTGCTGGCCTGCTCTAAACAGTTTCCTTGCAGAAAGGCTCTTCACTACAGGCGCTGTGCCTGACATCAGGAGGCCACCCCTGCCCTCAGGGCCACGTTGTCTTTACACCCTCCAGGGCCTGCACAAGTCAGAGGGTTTATCTAGCTGTCAGTCAATTAACAAAGAAACGAAATCACACATGTCACAAAGGGCTAAACAAAGACAATAAATATACCACATTCCTATAAAAACAAGCCTCAGCCAGCGGCGTATTTTGGCGAGTGCTTGCTACAAGAACCAACCAGCTGGAGCTGGACAAGCAGGTTAAGAGAGATTCACAAGGAGTCAATTAGAGTGTGATGGTTGAACTGTACTTGAGGGGAAAAAATATGAATTGGTTTGTGAATGAATCTGAAGTGAAAGCTGTAGTGCAGTGCAGTTGTAGTGGGGTTGTTGTAGGAGTGGATCACAATGTGTGTATTTCTCAGTTCAAGTTTAATGTTGTTGTGGGATGTTCCCCACAGTCCAAAGTCTGGCCTGGCTTATAGGTGCCAGTTTTGGTGGTTTCTCAAGGGAAGATACACAGACTAAGGGTCAGGTTGTTCTAGAAATGAAGTGGTTCATGAGACATGTCATCCAACCAAGTTGAAAATCAAATGTATTTATAGTTGTTCCGTCTGTCCTCACTAGAGGGCGAGGTGAAAAGCCTGTCGTAATAGAGTGGGGGGGTCTGCTAAATATGGGGTTAATGCTGCGCATTTTCAGCCCGTCTCTGCTGGAAGACGTTCAGTGTTCTTGGCACTTTCATTTCTTCAAGCAAAGGCCATCTCTGTGCAGCCTCAGTGCCATAACACCTTTTAAACACAGATGATGTCAGGGTTTTGTGCACACCACTTCTATTTCCTCCACTTTCTCATCACTGATATTTTATCGTGTCATTTTCCACCTTTTCCTGTACATTGGCAGTAAAGTAAAACAGTAAAAATGGGTTTCTATGACCAGTTTATGGAGGTCCTTCATGTACAAGGCAGAGGGAGTCCACAGACTGAAAAGCAGCAAATGCATCATGTCTCTCGCTGAGAAACCACTTACCCAAGCAGATACAGACAGGGGATGCTTAGAGTAGATACATCAAAAAAAGGCTAATATACAAAACTTTCATCACAAAATAACCCCTGTAATCCTGTGAACATCGCTGACTGATGATATATAACGCTTACAGAGCTTTCAAGGGGGAATTTTCCTTTAAAGGTCAAAGTGACTTCCTACCCCTAATGAGACAAGCATGGTGTGGCTTATTGCTCCAGTCTGCTCCTGTCTGTACTGTGCTCCGAGTGCAGCCTCCCCACAGCCTTCAGTGTACCTGACAGAGCCTAATGACCACTGCAGCCATCACCTGCTGAGAGCACATACAGCGAAGTACGCCCACAGCCTTCCAGCTTGACCGACAGTACAATGCAGAAACATTTGCAGAACACCAAAGAGTTATACTACCTAAAAAAGTTGGATGATTTCTTCCCATTGTACATGTGGTTACATGTTAGATGGAAGAGACAAGTGTGATGAACAGGAAACAGGTGAGGGAGTCTTGGGGTGGGTAGGTGGGGAGTCGAAATCTTATGTCCGGCCTGCGAGGACCTTCTTTGTCATTAAGAGGAAGTGCTCCTGCTTCCTTTGTCTCCAATTAGTTTCTCAGAAGAGCGCAGAGACATCTTTAAGAGAGGGGTTTAAATAATGACCCTTCATCATGCCAGAGGTAGGCCAGAGGGAGAAGAAGAAAAACAACTTTACTGAGCTCGCTTTGAACATTTGGAGGCAGAGCGGCGAGTCAGAGCAACAGATGGTCGCGATGATGGTGGGGAAAAGACGGGGTGGGGTGGTGGTGGATGGGGGGGGGGGGGAGAGAGCGGGGACATCGGTGAGGAAAGTGGAAATGAAGGACAGAGACGAGATGAGGGAGGCACATAAATAACCATGACAAGATATAAGCAGGTACGGGGGGGCTGGACAGGAGCAGAGGTAGGTGGGAGTGACAGAGAAAAGACAACCCTGTGTTGAGGTATTTCCCTACTGAAAAACTTTACACAAGCTAAAGATAAAGACAAGAATAACCCCACACTTAAACAAAATCTTCAAACGTGTCCTGTGTCACCCCAGCTTTAAAGCAATCTGCCCTCTCTGGCTGAGAAAAGAGCTCTTCTCCGAGTTTTGGAGAAGAAATACAAAAGTCCCTCTCTGCCGTGGCTCGAATCATTCTCTCCTTCTGTGCAGAGCGATGTTGGCTGAAAGTGATGGAGGGTGTCTGACTCATCTTCACATCATTCCAGACGGCAAATTCCTTCCGTAATACTGCAGTCCTGCTGCCACATCATAGTGAACCCCCTGGCCAAAACAGGTCGGCTTGTTAAAGAGCTTGTCAGGCTCTCCGTCTTTAATACTGTGTCACATAAATGTCACTGGGCTCATTAAAGATCATACACATCTAACAGGCCGCGGCTCAATGAACACATCTTTCCTCTGCAAGTAGGCTTCTCCTGGTTTAGAGCAATACGGAAGGTGAGAGCAATGATATCTCCTGCCGGCTGAGTGGATTCATGCAGTGCCGTTACCTGTTAATACCCATGAAGGCAATAGCGATAAAGATCTTTTTGACACTGTAAATGGAAAACAGATTTTCCATTAAGGTGCATTGAAAGGCCCTTCGACTGTCCAGTGAAAGAGCAGGCAAGTTGGATATACAGTGTTTCTTTTATCAATTCTGTTTACGGATTTGTGTGGAATAACCCAGGTCAAACCAAAACAAAGAGGTAAAACCACTTAAGATGATCTGAATAAACCTCAAGACTGCAAAAAAGGAAGGAGTGGGAAAGGATGGGAGTAATTCAAAGATCAACAGAGAAGGAATAAATGAAAAAAAAAGGAAAAGAGGAGTGCAGGTTTATAGCTGGGCAGCAGCAGTGTTGCAATGAGAAGACTATTTAGTAAATAGCAGTAAACAGACAAATCTGTGCAGCTGTGCGGGGTTGGATGGCCCATGTAAGGGTTGTGTGTTCTTATTAAACCCCAGGGGGCTCAAATAGTGACACAGCACCTGCATTAAGGAGAGGAGAGGCGAGCGCAGGATTATGAAAGGAAACTAGATTAAATTGAAAGATCCCGGAAAGGCCAAGCAGGATACAAGTTGGCACTGAGTCTAAATAACAGTTTATCACTGAGGTGCTAAACTTCAAAAGGAAGAACATACTACTTGGTGCAAGTTTGGAAAAACAAGGTTGGCATTTAAAATGGCATTCTGTGCCATGTTTGTTGAAGTAAAAAAGTCTTTTTTTACTACTGTTAATGGGTTTCAGCCTGCTCTCCTGCTTTTCCTTTGGGGATCAGTTTAAAGAAAACCATGAAATTTTAGTCAATGGTTCGTCAAAGCCCAATAACATGTATGACTGATTCTAAATTTAATTTTCAAAAATATGTCTGGTCCAACAGTGAAGCATATTTTAACAGTCTAAGTGGATACATGGCACACATAAGTGTGTGTTTACCTTAGGCAGCAAGGGCGTGGCTTTCTTGCTCTTCTTCCCTGAGGGATCATCCAGCATGTCTGGTTCAAAGTGGTAGAGCTCGGCCAGCTCGTTCGTAGTAAAGTGCCTCTCAATCTGCTGCTGGTCCACCACACGGAATGACAGAGACTGTTTGGTTACCTGCCGGTCATAAATCTTCTCCTCCATTGTACCCTGAAAGGTGAGAATGAAATCAGAAGACAGCACATACAGACTTTATCCAATCACCAAGTGTCACACGAATCAACAGGAGATCTGCTTACATTAATTACTGAACAATAAAAGCTTTCGAGATGTGGATGGTATTAAATAGCATGTTATACATAAGCCGTCAAAACTTTGCATCAGTATCTCTGAGGGATCAATCGGCAGAGAGGGAGATCACATGTCAGGAATCAACTTTCGAGTGCAGCTGAACAGCACATCTACAGAAAATATCGAAACATTTCAAAAGGCTCACCTGGGCCAAGAACCTGTACACGTAGACGGTCTTGAGCTGGCCAAAGCGGTAGACCCTGAATATACTCTGGACGTCATAGGAAGGGTTCCAGGAGGCGTCGAAGATGATGACCCTGTTGGCTGCCACCAAGTTGATGCCAAGAGATCCAGCTCGCGTTGAAATGAGGAACAAACGACCTCTGGGACAATTATAAGAGTGGGAGAGAGGCGTGACATGAGTTTTAAAAAAGGATTATGGACACATTTACATTTTAAGAAGTGAAAAATCTCATGTGTTGTTTTAAATAAAAATGACAATACCTTGTGTTACTGGTGTCGTTAAACTCTTCAGCCCACTTCTTCCTGGTGGTGGCATTAGTGGAGCCATCCAGGCGATAGTAGTCGATGTTCCTGAACCACTTGCCCTCACCTTCACAGACATGTTACAGTTCAGAAATCTGTACAGATCATTCAACTTCTAAATCTATGCTCCAAAAAACCTTCAAAAACACACATGTCCTCATCAACTGGGCCTTTTCCTTGTCAAAGGGGCTTAGTTTGGGCATTAGCAGACAGCCGATGGATGGCTGTGTTGGTTAGAGGCCAGCCGTGTTTAGCCTTCAAGATGGCCAACCCCCCTACCAGCCTTCATAACCAACATTTCAGTATGTTTCCAATTACGGCACTGTGATCTTTTCATTACAAATTACAAACCCTTGAGCAAACATTTTTTTGTGGAATAAAAAGTCAAGGTCTAATCATTTTCAAAATGAAAGTAAAAACAGCTGCTGAAGTTTAATTAGGAACATGACCTTACACCAGCGGCGGTGTGTATGTGTGTGTCTGTGTGTGTTTAAGGGTAATAAGCATGTGGGCTGAGTGTGAAACCTGCATCTCCATATGAAAATACTTCAGCTCTCTCCAAAGCTAATGTTAGCATTTTTTTCAATATCTCACATGCAGTTTATTCAGTTCAAAGTCTGCAGTGTAAAACCACAAAAATGAACCTCGGGACACACAACTGAGCTCCTCCAGCTCCATAAGTCAGTAGCTGGCGTATAATGTTAAACACTGCTCTGTGATTTTAGCACATCATGAAACCAAGAGCAGCTTTCAAATCATAACATTAAGAGAAAAGCTGATCGTAGGCAACTGCAGGATCATTCAGTGAAGTAAGTACACTGACAGACATGTGGAGTACACCGAGATGTTCTGATGCACTAAAAGTGTTTTTTTACCTTTGTATGGAGAGATTTTGTCTTCATCTTTAGCTCTGCAAGACAGCTCCAGGAAATCTTCAATGAGGTCCAAAGAGATGAGAGACTGACTGAACACCAACCTGAGAGCGCATGAGGACACCGGTGTCACTTTACCATAGCTACATGCTACATACTCTGTGATTAACGCAAACTCTTTTCAGTGCAAACCAAATGCTTAACAGAAAAGAACAAAAAGGTTTATTCACACATAGGGGATGCTTACACTTTTTCATCTACTTCCTCTGCCATGCGCAGGATCTCAAAGAGGAGCAATATCTTTCCAGAGTGCTCCAGGACTTCGGCGTCGGCTTCAGTGACAAACTCTTTGTGCCAGTCAGGAGTGGGGCTGCCCGGTGCCGAGCCAGTGGGCCGAGCTGTTTGTCACAAAGTTTAGGATCAGTCCTCATGCAGTAATTATCTCACAAAAACAACAAGCTGTAAAAACAAGATGTAAAGCTGCACTGAGACATGTTTCTCTGATGTGGTGTGTGCAGATTATAGTTGCCACAGCAAGAATACAGTTGAAGACTTAAGAATCTTTCCTTACATTATAGATGTGATAATATAAAGATATCCCTAATATGCATCACAAAGATAGTTTGGGACGTCATTAATGGACACAAAGAAAAAGTGGTCATCATCATTCTGAGCAGCAGTTCTGGTACCTCTAATTCCCGTCCAACTACCTATAATGCTCCCATATGTACGACCAACTTACGTTCCTCTACAGGCTCTGCTCTGTTTCGACCCTCTCCGTTTCTGCCCCGAGAGCTGGTGTTCCACTCCTTGATGACCTCCACGTCATCACTGTCCGAGTCATCGGATCCTTTCTTTTTTCCCTTCCCTTGCTTCTTTTTCCTATTAGAAAGGAGGAATGGTGGAGGAGACGGGGTCAGCGAGAGTAACAGATGCAAGACAGAAGGGCAGTTAAATGAGGTCATCTCTTCTCATGAAGTGAAATCTTAATTTACTTTTTCATTTTCTCGTCCTCAGAGGTCATACTCATGGAGGACTCTTCTGTTTCGGAGGCAATGAACTCGTCCATACTGTCCTCGTCAAAGAAGCCCTGCAAGAGAACACTCGCGTGAGTCTCAACTCTACGGTGATATAGGTCAACCAAACACTGAAAGCTGGATCGTGGGTAGCAGAAATGATGCATAAGGGAAAAATGTTGCCGCAGTGGCAATGTGTATGTTGTTCTCCCCTGGTGCATGACCTGTCAGCACTACATTTCTATTGTTTTCCTGCAGAGTGTGTGTGATTTGTGCTAATGTATTCACAGTTTTTTCAGTGTGGTTTCGTCTCGTCTTCCCCAGCCTTACCCTGTTTTCTTTGCTGATGTAGTCCAGCTGAAGGCACCAGGGATGGGTCCAGATTCTGCTGAGCATCTGGAAATCCTGGAAGAGTTTGGTCCCCGCACGGCCCCGGCCCCCCTCCAAAGCATTCCCCACACCTGCACACAAGGGAAAGAGTGTGAGAAGGAAGATGGATGTGTGTTTGCATTGTGCACTTGACAGCGTGCCCTCGATCTCTTCGTACATACAGAGCAGGGTGGAAAATGTAGTGCAACAAAACTTGAAACACTGATGTCTGCCGCTGACTATTATTTTCACAAATCAAATCACAGAAAGCGTAAGCCATTCTTTTGTCTATTCTGATCTGGTCAATCATTTGATTTATCAGCTGAAGTGAGCTAAAGTGCGGAAACGTTGATGGTGCAGCTGTGCTGGCCTGCACTCACCCAGGGAGGTCAGAAGTTACAGTAGGTTTTACATAAGCAGCAGCAAACGGTGGTAACATTTGTGGTTAATGTAGTGACTGGTGGTCCAAAGACACCACTGTGGAGGTCCAGAGCCACAGTCACAACATCAGCACTGTGCCCCGTAGACAACCCAGCCTAATGAGCGACAGCACATACCACCAACCCCCCCCCCACCCCCCACCCCCAATCATTCCTCTTCTTACATACCGGCTCTCCTGTTCTTTTTTTCGCTTTTGGTGTAAAACCTCTGGCCCCACCTCCCTCTAAATTTCTTTCCCTTTCCTTTATGCCCCCACATTCCCCCCCTTTTACCCCCCACCCTCTGTTCCCCCTCTCTCCCAGAGCTCTTCATTAGGGAGACGTGGGAAACTGGGCTTAAACCCTGCCTGCGGCACTCTGCCAGCTGCCACTCTTACACACACACACACGCATTCACGCACACACAACACACTCATGTACGTCCTGGGCCACATTCTGAGAGCAAAGTCCACTAAACGACTTAACAATGCAGCATGAAGAAGTGAGAGACCAGAAAGACCCCGCATTTATCTAAAAACCTTGTCTGAGTAAATGACATCCAGTCAAAAAAGCACTTTTAAGAGAAACAAGACTCCTGCAGCAGGATTTAGCCTAGTCCTAGACTACGCATGTTTTCCAGTGGAATTCTCAATCGAGTTTTGTTTTAGTCTACGACTAGGCTAAATCCCTGTCTGGGCAATCGGACTTGACACCATAAAAACACTATTAGCAGCCCCTAGAGGCTCTTCTGCTCCTAACACCCAAAAAGATCAGACAAGTTTGAACCAAGTGATCCTTTCCAAAAAACTTTAAAAAACAGAAAGTGTTATTAGGACATGAATCTCACCTGTGAAGTGCTCCAGGTAGTATCTGTAGAGTTTGCACTGGAGCTGGGTCATTCGCACTGACAACACATACTCGTGTTTGGGAGGCAGGAACTTGGTGAGCGCTGTGTAATCTTTTCTCTGTGGGAAGCAGAATCAATGAGTCTCTTTAAGGGGCAAAGAAGAAGGAGGTCAAAGAGAACCCGAGTGAGTCGTTTTAGCCAGATGCCTTTTTTTGTTGTTGTTTTTTTTACCTGGACACAGCCAGCCAGCATTTCATAGAGGATGTGAGCCCTCTTCTTCATGATCCTGACATCGTGTAGCGTGGAGTCAGCACACTGACCGTTCTGGATGGGGTTAATGAAGCGATTCCTGAACTCTTTAATTGACCCAAGCAGATTCTCCTTGATGAAGTTCACCATGCAGTGATCTGAGAAGGAGACCATGATCACACATTTTAGATGCGTCCACAGCAACATAAAATCTTGTCTACTGTGATCTACATAATGAGGCGGTCTCACATTCGACAAGGTTGTTTTGCAGAGGCGTTCCCGTCAGCACGACTCGCCTTCTCGTCCTAATGGAATTCATCGCTTTGGACACCGCAGAAGCTTCATTCTTCAAGATGTGCCCTTCATCACAGATCACCAAGTCTGGTCCTGGTGAAAGTAAAAGGAGAAAAAAAGAAAAGTTCATAACAGGGAGAAGTACAACTGTTTACATAGTATGAGCTGGTGACAGCTGTCTTTGTGTAAAGAACAATATTACACAGCTCTGTACCTGGATCTACCAGTGTCTTCTGAAAAGTCTCTTTGAGCTTCTTGCTCTTGATGTTCCTGCCCTGCGTCAGATTTCGGTACATCTCGTAGCCGATGATCATAACGCCTCCCATCTCCTGCCATCGCTGAAGGGCGTATGCTCGTTCCTGCGGCCTCTTTACTGTGGCCAGCTCAATCACCTGTTAAACACAAGACAGACATCAATCAAAAAAAAAAAAAAGAAAAAGAAGCCTGGGAGTGTAATAAATACACTAACATCACTGTCAAATAGGAACAATTTGGAAAAAAAAGCAGCTCCTTACCTCTAAACTCTCATCATCCTTCATTCCCGTTTGCCATTTCTCAAACTCGTTGAGCCAATTAAGGACGGTGTTCAGGGGACAAACCACCAGCGCTGTGGTGAAGTCGAGCTTCTCACAAAGCAGCAAAGTGTGAAGGAATGTCACCACCTGCAGGGGAAATACAGAACTACAGTTTACCACATTTTGCTGATACCACACAGATCTGCAGTCACCTCTCAGGGTTGAAAAGGTGCCAGGTGGCAGTTCAGAGTCTTAATTCTTACAGTTCTTCCACACCCTGTGGCAGGTTTGTGACATCTAAAAAACCCGACAGGTTCACATCCCTTGTGTTCTCACTTTTTTGTACAGATTCACGTCTTGCCCCACCCCCTGCCTTATTTAATAGTTTTAGTATAATTTTTTACAAAGATAACAGAAAGGTGTGCTGTTCCCTCTTTGCCACAGTACCTGCAGAGTTTTCCCCAGACCCATACAGTGGGCGAGGATGCATCCAGAGCCAGGAGACTTCTCAATCTTCTTCACAGATTCACAGCAACAGTCCCACATGAACTGCACCCCTAAAACAAAAAACAGCCACAGGACAGGGGAGGGGTTAGTCCACAACATCTCAGTGTTTCAGGTGATGGCTAATACTGCTGCAAAGCCATGTTGGGTTTTTCTGTGACTGAATTCACTTCATCCTCACCATCAACCTGATGAGGTTTGAGCTTTGTGACAAGGTTCCTGTGCACCTGGACCAAAGGCTCCTTTGTCTCCTCATCCTCATCCAGGACCAGCTTGGTGGTGATGGGACAGGTCACCTGGGAAGACTCCGCCACCACAATCACCTGAAAAGGATCAGAGGCAGAGAGGAGTGACGCAAAAACAAGTTTAGAAAGAAAAGTAAATATATAGGTTTTCAAACCGCGGGGATGAGCAATCTTATCAGACAACTGTAACTCTCCCAGTGTCAATAACCAGCGTTCATTAGTTTAATATCAACTTCTCATTAACATCCACGTATACTCTTGATGTAAACTCAATGTGTAAAATATAACCAGAGCTGTCATGAGGCCTAAGACAATGGACTCTAATCACACTTTGTGTTTCTCCTACTTTAAGGAGTACTACCTGGGATTCAATTACTTTAACCAAAGACCAAAAAGGACTGTTTGATCTAACAGACACCCGACCACGAGCAGCAGGTTGGACAGCTATCTCTCATCCATCAATTGGTTTGGTATATCAATGATACAGCGCAGCTCAGACAGTCATCGCCCGCTTGTACAGGTTTTTGACATTTCACCCTGCATGCAGTACCCAGCCCTTGTGTTGAGAACGAAACAGCTCAGGGCTTCCAAGGCACAGGCCATTTCATTTTTACCTCTCGAAGCTTCTCCCTGAGTGCCTCTCTCTCTGCTATGCGTTTCCTCCTCTCCTCCTCTTCTTTAAGAGCATCTCTCGTCTCCGTCCGCAGCTTGTCATCCTTCAGGATTTTGCGGATCTTCTTGCGTCCTTTTTTTTCATCTTCATCTTGGTCCTCGCCATCCTCCTCTCCGCTCTGTGAAAGTGAACATTAAGTTGAACCCTCTGATCTTCAGCCCCTAGGAAAAAAATTCACTTCTATGATCAGTCGCCAAGCAACCCTATGATTAATTTGGGCCCTCAATAATCCTCACAACACACTCCAGGGGTAAGTTCAAATAACATTTTATGTGTCATGCATGACTTGACTGGTAAACGCTATGTGGGTCCAACTCCTCCACCTGGCAAATCCTGCCATGGAAAACAAGAAACTTTGGGACAGCTCAAGACTGGAACCAGGTGCTCTGCATTTAAAACACCTTTTCATTGCTGGAGGAGGAATCCTGAACTTTGATCCTGCGCCGCTTCTTCTTCTGCTTGTAACTTCTCTGTTTCTCCTCATCCTTCTTCTTCGTAGATCTACCAACACAAACAGAAGTTACATTAGCAAGAGTAGCAGGATCCAGCAGCGATAAATCAGTGCTACGGATTGTTCAGAGCTTTCTCCTCTCACCTGGTTTTCCTTTTCTTCCCCTCATTCTCTGATTCACTAAGCTCCTCGCTTATCCCCGACTCTGCGCTGGACTCTGCCTTTACAGAGTTTGAGTAGTCGGAGTCATCGCTGTCCACTAACAAGCAGAGGAAAAAGACATAAGAAACAGAAAAGACCCACAGAGTTGAGAATATTTTGGCCCATATTGTTAGCCATGACACAAATGAAAAATTAACCTTTCCGCCCCGACTTCTTCTTGCCCTTGGTCTTCTCTTTACTGGTAGCTTTCTCCTCTCCTGATTCACCCTCACTCAGCGAGAGTTTGTGACGAAGCAATTTGTGACGTCTACTGCGCTTCTTCACCTCACCATCAGAACTCGAGTTTTCTGAGTTGTCGTCTTCAAAGAGAGAAACTAATACTTTTAGACGATACACAATAAAAGAGGCTTATTTAAAAACAACGTGGTATTTTTAGCCAGTGTATGCTACCTTGCTGCTCTTCTTCATCCTCATCCTCATTTTTAACTTTTGTGGAGGACTTTTCATCCTTATCTGCTCCTTCGTTATCAGAGGAGCTCTCTGCTCCAGAGGAATAGTTGGATTTTATTTGGGCAAGAAGCATTTTCTTTGCAATCCTGCCAGAGAAAGAAAAAGACACATAGCCATAATTAATTACCTAAATCGTGACTTAATGACAAATAAGATTCTTTATTAATTATATCATTTAAAAGTAAACATAATTGTGTCACATTGTGTAATACATTACTCAAAAGAAATACATATACAAACAGGAACCTGCTATTTATTATAACTACACAACAATTCACAATTGGAATATTCCAATAATGTGATATCACTTACTCAAAACAGAAATTCTGCCTCAAGGACACATTCTTAAGTATTTAAAATAAAAACAACGTTCTTCAGTGAGGACACAGCTGTGAGCAGCCACACTGCGAGTCAAGAACTGCTGCCACGGGCCAGATAATGAGGTCAAAACAGCTCTATCTAGTAGACAATTCAAATTCTTAAATGTGATGACACAACCTTATAAATGTGGAAATTACTCTCAATCAACCATCATTCGTTAAGATCATCTATATTTTTCCCCCCCACAAGCACCTGTTTTCAGGATCATCGTCGTCATCGTCATCACAAACTTGGGAGACTTTCTCTTTATCATCCACTTCATCTCCTACACAATAAAACAGCACACATGTTGTTAATGGAAGAGCATGCAAAGCCTTTAAAGGACTCATTTGAAATTTTGGGAATTCTGAAATTTTGCAAAAAGTCATCACTCTAGAAATAAACTTTATTACACTGCTTATGCAAATGTGGTCACAGGTTCAAGAGTGAGCTCTTGAAGTGTTGGTTAGCAGATCTTGTTTGCTCTACGCTAAGCTAGGCTAAGCAGCTGCTCGCTCTAGCAACATATTTGCTTCACAGACATGAGAATGGTAATAATCTTGTCATTTTAGCAGTGTCTGAAATGTTGAATGTGTCCTACAGCTGATGCAGTTTAAAGTCGGGTCAGCTCAACTGTGAGCTAGTTGCTGAGCTGGACGCCACCTAACACTCTTCCCTTCTGGTTCAAATTACCTGAGGATTGATGGAATGGTCCACTGCCTCCCACCACATTATCCTCCACAATTGGTTTGATCTTTTGCTCGTCACTGTCCTCTCCGGAGTCACCTTCAGCTTGCTGCTCATCCTCATCCTCACTGGAGGACGACTGCAGCTTAGAGGGCGCTTTGGGGCTCCTTCCTTTGCGCTTCTTTTCATAAGACCTCTTCCGCTCTGCTGCCTTCCTCTCAGGCGAGTTTTTGTCTTCCTCTTTTGTTTCATCTTGTTTCTTTACACGGCCAGATCTCCTCTTTGCTCTACCCACTTTGCTCTTTGTCTCCTTCTCCTGCTCAGAGTCAGAGTTGGAAGAGTCAGAGCCTTTCTGTTTCTTCTTCTTGGATGTCTTTTTACTTTTATTCTCTATGTCTGAATCAGAGCTCTCAGTCTTCCTTTTGCGTTTGGACGCTTTTAAGTCTGTGTCCTGTGTGGATGTGTTATTTAGTTTGAATAAACACTTTTTAGCACTTGTGCTTCCCTGTTCCTCATCTGTGCTGTGACCTGCTGCAGCCTTCTCCAGCAGTGCATCAGGAACTTCATCCGAGTCCGAATCAACTTTCCTTTTCACCGAAGCCTCAGTCTGCTTCTCATCTTCCTTTTTGGTGTGACTAGATCTTTTGGAGGATTTGGCCTTGACCTTACCATCTTCCTCCGACTCTGACTCAGAGGACTCGTCCTTGACCTTATTCTCAGTCTGCTTCCTCAAGGGGGTGGTCTTCACTCTACTTGAGCGACGGCTGGGTGGTGGGCTTTTTGTTCCATCTCCTGTGTCAGCAGCATTGTCTTCCTCCTCTGCATGCTCATCTTTACATTTTTTTGCCATCCCTTCTTCTTTTTCTCTGTTTTTGGACCTGAAGGACCTAGAACCACATGTTGTCACAACCGGCACAGGTGTCAGTTTGACAATGAGGTTCTTCACCTTCGGCTGTGGACGCTGCGAGTCTGTTAAGTTTTCCTTTGACTTCGTATTTTCAGTCTCTTCTCCAGTGTCTGTGACCAAATCGGTGTCTGACTGTGAAAGCATGGTGGTATCAGCAAGACTCTCCACCATCTGAAAAAGCTCTTCAGGAACAGAAGGAGGCACAGACATAATGTCGTGATCTAGAGACATTTCACCAGCTGACACTAGCCCATCATCACAGACTTCAGCTTTAATCGTCTTTTTGGTTACATCAGTTTCTGTTTGGCTGTTTGTCAATTGAGTCTCATCTGACACTGGATAATTGTCCTTCTCCTGGTCATTATGCTGCTCCTCACCCAGATCTTGAAGCGGCTCCTGAAGAGGAGGCTCTTCAAGCAACTCCTCAAGCTGCTCCTCACCAGGCCCCTCACCGCCCGGCTCCTCGAGCTGCCCCTCATCCAGCACCGCTGCTGCCTCAGTCTCATTGGCAGCTTCTGCCATGTTATCCGTGCAGTCGCTCTCTACAAGAGCCGCAACATCAGGGTTCTTCCTCACAATATGATCTCCTTCGTTACCATTCTGTAGCTCCATGTTTCTGAATTCAGGACCCAAAGCCGCCTCTAAAGCACTGTGGGCTTTTTTCAAATCAGCCAGCACGGCCTTGAAGGCTTTCAAATGACGATACCTGATGGACTTATCTTCCTGGTCCTTGGCTGCCTGTTGGATGAACTGGATGAACGTATTGTTCAGTCCAGTTGTTGTTTCAACAAGATTTTTTGCTTTCTTTATAAGTTCTTTGGGTAGCTGCAGTCTTTTGTAGGAGAAGGTCATGGTCCCTGAGCCTTCTGTGTGTTCTTTTCCATTGACAACTGCTTTGTGCTCTTTGACTAATTTGTTTTTGTGTCTCTTGCTCTCACGCTCCTCCGTTTTATCTGTTTTATCTGTTTTATCCGTTTTACGTTGATTGGGTTCTTGTTTTTCCATGATGCTGTGGCATTTGGAGATCAAACCCTGGAGGGGTTCTGACCTGCAGACGTAGCAATGCCACTTGGAGTTCTCGTCAGTGATGACTGACAGCTCCTTTCTGCCCAGGTTGCGCAGGATGCACTTCTTGCAGAAGGCGTTGTTGCAGTAGTCACAGCAGATGAGTTTCCCGCCTTCAGCACACCATCTGACGAGGAAATGTTTCACAGTTTTAGGATAGAAAGCAGATGAGGTCTAGAAGATGTTGAACAATTAATAGAACTTATATAATAGGTTTCCAAAATGCTGGGCATTTAGATCAAGGAAAAAAATCTATCAAAGATTGATTTGAAAGAAATGAAAAATGAAAATGGAATACTTTTCCAACATTTCATTAAATGTTTCTCTAAAAGAGGCATTCATACATTTTGAACAGAAAACAATCCCCAGATGCCAAACCAAGCATCCAATGATGGAATTCAAAGACCTATTTTTATTTCTATTGTCTATCTTTTAGTCATTGAATAAATGAACTATTTTGTTGGTCTTGTGTAAAATGTCATACCTGCACTGCTCATCCATCCCATCAGAGTCTCTGTTGATGTCATCACTCGTGTAATACTTGTAGCATGACTAGGGGAGAAAATAATCTGGTCACTAATGCATTAAGACTGAAAATGTCAGTGTGGCATTTTACCGTAATGGCTAATAAAAATGTGTGAAACAAACACATTCTTACCTTGCAAATAAGTACTTTGAGCACAGGATGCTTGTACACAGAGTTGCGCTGAAACTGGTTCACTTGTTTTCCACAGGCAGTGCAGTTTACCTTCTTCTGTAAGGTATCATCTGCGACAAGACAAAAGAAATTAATAGTAGTCACTTTCTTCCCTTTTACCTTTGTCTCGCCCACTTTATGATTTCTTCCTTTCAGGCTTTCAAAGTTCTTTAACATGTGTACAGTATACTTGGTTTCTTGCAAACATCAACATACCAAACGCACATGGGGTCTCCAAATAAAGAAATTAAATTACCTGTTTGTTTATGTTTGAAATCCACTCTGAGTTTCATGGCACCTTTGTTTTCATTTCCAGCTGGCCTCATCACTAAAGTGCCTAATTATAAACAACAAAAAAAAAAAGATTTCCAGAATCAGCACTAACAATAACTAAGGGAGTTACTGATCACAAAATCATAGCTCGGATCATCAGATCTGCTACTAAGATCAAATAATTCAATGATTACGTTAACTAAACACAAGCAACAGCAACCTTAGCTGTTCAACTGTATTTCACACTATTACGGTTTAATTTACCAACTAATCCACAGTTCACATTTGTGCTGAACTATCAGGAGGGGCCTGTATGGATCAACTACAGCCTGTTACACCACGAACAACAAGAATGCACTGAAAAACAGCAGGAAGTAACTCCATAGTTTTTACCTTTAGATCCGCCTGTGTTGTTGTCTGAAGGATTGTCAGAAGTGGCACCTTCATTTTCGCTCTCACCTGAGTCGTCAGATTCATTCAGTCCAGTGTGTTTAGCTACAGCAGGGGCCTTCCTAAAATGAGTTAGCACAAAGCTTGAGCGGCGTCTGAGAGGACATGCAACTGCAAACAAATCAATAACAGCAACATTTAGGAAAACCGCTCCTCACCTCTTGTTGCGAGAAGAGGAGGGCTTCATAGTTTCTGTTGAGCTACCAGGCTGATGGGAAAAGGAGATTTCATTTAAAAGCTTGACAATTAAGAACAAACAATACTGTCTGACTGCTCAACAGTCTGCATACATACCTCTTCTGCTTTTTCTGCCATTTGGTCTAGTTTTGATTCAGAAGAAGGCAGACTCATTTTACCTGGAAAGACATTTGGAGATTTGTTTCCTGATTATTTTACTGTTAAATTAAGATGTCTGAATTACAGAGATTCAATTCTGTGGAGAAATATCATTTCTAGATATGCTACCACTCTTTTTTCTCTTTTGTCATAAGTTTTCACTTCCTGTGTATTTCCTTCATTTCAATATACATTTGATCCTTTTGTCCAGGCTGTCTGGTACAAGGCTAAAGTCTTAAAGTCATATTATATTTAGTCAGAAAAGCACAGACACAAGATTCAGTCATACAATCATAACAGCCCAGGAAAACAAAACAGGAAAGAAAAGAAAATATAAAGTTAATACAGTGGAACCCACAAATTTAAACTTTAAGAGTATTTCACCACTTCTCAAATTAACATACCAGTACTTTTATTTTTACTATTAAAGACAATATCATGAAGAAAACCTAGATTTGAGAACACTTGTTATTTTCATTTATTATGTTCAAGAATGGTTCAAAAGTAAATTTACACTGAATATTCCTCTGAATGTGAAAGCAAATATTTTCTCCAGATAGTTGCTGGAATTGTCAAAGAATTTATAGATGATGCATTACAGATGATGTTTGGGGTTTTGTTGTTGGTTTATAGGACACTTTCTTTGTTTGCCCCACAACGACCTCACAAAATTGCAGTCTTGGCGGCAGACACAAGGTCCAACACATGGACATGCACTGTAAAACACGGCCACAGGCCTTCAGCAAAATGCATCTTTAAATGGTGTCTTCCTCTGACGAGTCAATTTTGTGGTATAGAAATCTTGGCAGAGTGTGAAGGGTACAGTGCCGGTTTACAAACTCTTTGAAAAGACAAAGACCTTCAGTATTACACTTTCTGACATTGACACTGGTGATGATGACGGTTATGGTCTACGCAGCAGCACACACACATACACACACCCCATATCTGAAGGAGGGGCTGACAAAGATTCATCAAGAACTAATACAAAAAAGTGTGAAGAAAACTACTATAACTATTGTTTATCTGTTTTTGACTGACATACACACACTTTATAAGTGTACCAGTACAATCTTATGCAAGTTAAAACAACAGCTGACATATAAATTCCCCATTTTTCCAGTGGTCGGTTTGTTTGCTTTGTCTGAAAAATGTAAATACAATTATATGTTCTAGCACCGAGGCCACAGTTTGTGGTGCTGCTGTACTTAACTGCATTTTGCCAAGGAGTTTGTAGCACAGGCATGTGGTATGTTGATTACTGAGCACAGTGATAATCACCTCAAATAGGCGAGTGAGACTCTAAAATGAATTTGCTTTGACAGTGAAAAAGCTCTTCAAACTGGACATCTGAGCACTTCAGCCAAAATGACTTCAACAGAGTGAGAATATTTAGTTATCTGTGGTTAGTTCAATTAGTGATCGCCTCTTGAATGACTTAGTTGCAGATGGAGAGCACCGCTTTACTCATCACCTCTTGTGTTTATCATCACCTCAGTACAGATGGGCTGTCTGTGACACTGCCCACATCTTAAAAAGAGAGAAAAAAAACACAACCCAACAATAACTTCACTGCATGTCGTTAATAACCCGCAAATAAACACCGCGATGGCAGCTTTTGTGTGACTACATCACACTGCATTAAACGTGTTAGCTGCAGCTGCAGAGGAGCAACATCACACGGAGGCACCTCTGTTTGTTTGCCCCCTTTTGCGTCATCATAATGTGCTGATTAGATCGCTATGAGCAGCAGCTACCAGGCCTGCAGCCTGCCCCAAACACATGCGAAAAAAACAAGTGTCAGGAAAAAAGAAAAAACACCACCCTCGGCTGAACCAGCAGCGCTCAGTCCTGCATGTCCGCCTCTCTGCTCCGTGTTTTGACAACACCGGGACCCCTCGCCTCACTTCAGGCTCAGTTAGCGAGCCTCGGCCGGTGCACATAACATGTTGTTGCCCTGGCAACCCCGCGGCCCCGCCGGTGCATGTCTGACTCTCCGGTGCATCCGGAGCATGAGACGAATAAAATAATAAGCTGCATCCACGGGCCTCCCCTTCTTGTCCTGCCGCTGCCAGGGCACGAACAAGGGCGCTAACCGCAGCCTGGCACTGCCTCGCCAGCTAACCAGCGCCGGCGACGGCTGTGCGGCTCCAGCAACAACACCGCGTTGTTAGAGGCGCAGGAGTCCTTTTAGCGTGTTTTAATCCCGCACACAAACACCCGGAGGGCGCACAATGAACGCGTGAATGTGTGCGAAGTTGCCGGCTGCGCAGCTAGCAGGCTAACTAGCCCGTCCGCGCTCATGGCCCGGCTCGATGCTAGCGGAGGTAGCGCGGCAAATCAATGCGAAAAACGGGTCGTCCGGCCGGGCGGAGAGCGGAGCTCCTACCTGCTGAGCGCCGTCGACATCGCTCGGAGGACGGAGACGCGTCGTGCTGGCAGTGCGGGCGGTCCGGCTCTGTCCAATCCGCTGTTTTTCGCCGGTGCGGAAGCGAGAATAGCCGCTGAGTGCCGAAACAACTCCGGTCAGGGCAGACAAAGCGAGGGGACCATCTTGCCGGATGGCTGTGGACGCGGTAAAATGGCGCATCCAGCCTAAATGCTGTGAGCCCTCTGATTGGCTGGTCGCCGCAGACGCGCTCCCGCTCTGACTGGTCCGGGACCGGCGGGGCTCGGTGATTCGCTCAGCCGAGGAGAGAGCGAGCTTCTCCGGGGAGAGAAGAGGCTGCTGCCGCTGAGTCAATTTCATTCATTTGTTGATGGAGCGGGAGGCGCGCTGTTTTGTTTCTCCACGCAAGCTGCTCAACGTGGGGCAGCAATGTTAATATGTGCATGGATATGTGGGTAGATAGCTGGATTCATTGGTAATAAATAAATGATTATTTTTTTATTTGTATAGTTCTTTTCAAGCATAAACAAAATAAAATAAGTGTCGCCTTTGCGGTGTGGGACACAACACTGGTGAAGACTTTCACTCAGGTGACAGGTGTTGTTGGAAAGAGGAGCACAAGCAGTTTTTCACCGCCAGGAGGACACAGCCTGTGTGGTTTTAATAAAATATTGTCTGTGTGGAGATTTATGAACATTTATGAATTCTTGCATTTAGTAGGCTATGTTGAAGACTAGCAATGAGCAGAAAATACTTAATCAAAGGCAAGGAAGTGAATTATTTCATTCCACATTGCTCAGCAGTACAGCAAGGGGGTCAGTTACTCTTCGTCTGTCTATGCAGCCCCTCAGTGGCTTTAAGTTTAGATTTGCTTCAACATTCAAGTAAAAAAAAAGTGCTTAATGATGGTAGAAGACTGTCAACATGCATACAGAAAGGCATGCTTTTATTTCTAGCTGAGGAGAAGCTGTAAACAATAAAATAAATAGTATAAATAGTACAAATAAAATGCTGCATCCAGCCATCTGCGAGAGGATGCTGGTGCTAAAAGTTTGGCAGTGTGCAGAAGGGGCCTTTCCTTGGGTCAAGGCCATGCTGCAGAGTGAAGAGCTGCACTTGAAATGCAGACATCATTCGCCATGATCATCACAGGGCCCATTAATAAGGCCACGAATGGTTGTCCTATTACGAATGGCCATTCATGTTTGTGAGCACAATGTTAACAACACGCATGTACTTTGGTGTAATGTCAACGCATTAGCGGTCAAAGACAGAGAATTTGTTGATTTTGTTAACTCTTCAGTATATTTCTTTTGAAAGGGAATTTGAGCACTGAGTGGAGAAAAAAGGTCAGCAGAGGTGATTGCTTGTATTACCTGGAACAGTTCACTAGAGGGCAGCCAAGGGACCTGGTCTGTAGCTGCCTGCATATGACTCCACATCAGGGCTGTGCACATGAACACTAACGCTGTAAGTATAAGATTGCCTTTGCATAAATGAAAAAGGTGTTGGCTTGGCTTTCAGTAAGATCAGAGGATTTAGGATAGTTTAGGATAGTTTTCCATACTATTATATTAATGGCACCCTTTGCGCCCCCCCCCAAAGTCAATCTGATTTGAAGTAAGTACTCAATAATTTAGTTGAGTCAGTTACTTTAGTTTTATTTTCTATATAGCTCCAGATCACTACAGAAGTATTTTAACATTACATTTCTATAGAACATGTCTACACTTTGCTCCTTTATTAAACAAACTAAATCGTCTTAAGTTTAGCTTGTTTACACAACGGCAAGTCATTTCTGTCTCTACATGGTCACACATTTACAATTCTCCTCTGCTCTCTGAATCACACTCTGCCCCGATGCACACACACATGCACACACATGAGAGCACACTCCCACTAGCGGACAGTGAGTGTGCTGCGGAAAATCGCGTCAACCCCCTAAAAATGCAGAAATGTTCTTCCAGATGCCCAGACAGATACACT
The DNA here is from genome assembly GCA_037176925.1 of Amniataba percoides. Classification (NCBI taxonomy): domain Eukaryota; kingdom Metazoa; phylum Chordata; class Actinopteri; order Centrarchiformes; family Terapontidae; genus Amniataba; species Amniataba percoides. The sequence continues at coordinate 15,641,149 of JBAJHX010000053.1, read as the reverse complement.
GCAGTGTGTAAAGATGCACACTTTGTGGATAATTGTCATAAAAAGAAATGTTCTGAAGTTTAGCTCAATGTATGGTTCAAATAACTGTTCAGTTGTTATATTGACTGATGACATTAAAAGAAACAACAACATGATCCTTCGAGTGTTTTTTGAGCGAACAAACCTAAACATGTTTGATACCTCAAACATGCCGTGATTCATCGCTGCTCTTTGTGTTGATCTAATGCTGAAGACAGAGCTGAAACTCTGGCTGAAGGTACGACAACAAGTGTTTCCATACCTTCTTGATAAACAGGGTCTTGGCCATCAGAGGAGCCACCAGAATTTCACAATGGCAGTATGTCAGCTCCAAGGAAAACCCAGCAGATGATGTATCCAACAAATTGAGGGATGGAAAATGAAAATGATGTAACTTAAAGTAATTTAGCTGTATGAATTACCATGCACATATGAATATGGATCTTGCTGAATGCTGAAATA
>JBAJHX010000053.1:15596294-15631064 GCA_037176925.1 Amniataba percoides | reverse complement strand
TCTGCATAAACACGCCCACAAATGCTGCTCAGATTGAAGCCACAGGTGTCTGTCATCTCCTGGTGTAAAGTGATAACCAATTTTAGCACCGTATTTACAGCTATAGCCCGTTTAATTCAGCAATTACGCCTGTCGCAATTTTGCGCCCATGGCGCCTAAAGGGTTCATTTTCTATTTGTCAAGTATGAGAGGGAGTCAAATTCCTTGTATGTGCTCACATACTTATAATAAAGGTGATTGTGATTCTGATCTGTACTCACCTCTTTCTCCTCCAGCTCCTTCCTCAGCTGCTCCGCTCTCCTGCGGCGCTCTTCCAGTTCATTGTTGGACTCCTGCAGGAGCTTCTCCTGCTCCTCGGCCTTGGCCAGGAGGTCAACTCCCCCCACGATCACCTTCTTCTCTAAGGCTGACAGTTTCTCCAGCAGAAGGTGGTGTTCCTGCCTGAGAGGTTTGAGGTATGAAATGAGAAATTACTGCATTACCACATCCTTACAGCCAAAGAAGACATAACAAATGATTCAATTTGTATCATCATTTGCTTTTCACAGACTTACTGGGCTTTAAGAAGGTCCTTCTCCCTCTTCTCCAGTTCTGCCCTTGCCTTGTTTCTCTCCTCCTCCTCCATGTCCAGCTTGGCCTCCAAAGCCTTTCTTTCCTCTTCAATTTTTGCCTGCATCTCCACCATCTTGTCGGGGGAGACCTTCTTCCTCCCTTAAGAGAGACACACAGGAAACCAGAGTGTTTTAATGGGAGGCTGTTTTAGATGCACCCCCCATACAAAAGTCTTAGGTAGGTTAGAATGATTTAGATGCAGATACATGAATTTTATACTTAATAAGCATTAGTATTATTTTATATGTGCAGTTTAAGGACTCGAATCTATGGGGGGGTTTGAAGGAAGCTCAGTCCTGGTGATGCACAGTATTAAATATTCATTGTTAGTGTCAGCAAATTACATTAACATACAATAAAAAATACAAGTGCAAGATTATCTTAATATTATAGGGTGGCTATGAAGATGGAAAACAGAAGAGCAATGGGTAGATGGACACGCAGAAAAATGTTAACATGACTGTATAATAAACTCGTTATCTAATTAGTCAGAGTTAGTGATATAGCTACACACAGCACGCAGCGGCCTTCTGGGTAATTTATGCAAGTAGCATTGCTATAGGACAGTGGGACTACGTAGATTCTTACACCAACCTCTTTCTTCTTGAATTAAGAGGTGAATAGTAAGCCAGGCGGCATTTGCACCAGGAGGAGAGAGAGAGACAAAGAGCAATACATTACAGAGTGATCTTGAAAGTCTTGTGACTCTACAGAGTGGAAAACCAGAAATGGAAAAGGAGTGGGTGAAAGACTAAACAAACAAGAAGTTTCAATACAAGTGATATGAGATTAAAAAAAAAAAATCACTTCACATAATGAAACAAGATGTGGGTGAATTGCGTCTTTAGAGTCAACACATTAAAGCCTTCAAGAGCTATGAGCTAAAAATGAAATGTGGCTGTCATGCAAAAAACTGTGGTAATTTTGGTAAAAGACAACCCTTTGAAATAATTTTCATGTAAATCGAAACGAAGAGCGAGGACATGAAAATTCAGGATTGTGCTCGGTCGCAGTGGGGAGGTGGGGCTGGAGGATCTGGGCTGTGAGCCTACAGGAGAGGCGGAGACACAAGGAGAGTATAAAGCCCCTTTCACACACACACACACACACACACCGTGATCTATAAACGCTGTGGGGAAATTCACTCTGGCAATTTGCCTCCTCGGGACCTTGAACAGCTCAGTATAATGTACAGCATCAACAGAGGAGGCTGGCCTGAAGTTTTTACTTTGTATGTGTTGCAATTTTACCTTGCATGTGGATCTGACACTGTCTCATAATGCAGGGAGAGATACTGAAAGACAGCTGCAGGGCACATTTAACGAACGCAAGATGCTAACAAATACCTTTAAAGAAGATTTAGTGGTCTGGTGGTTAAGCTGTCAACCAAGAACCACAGCATCCTTGGTTCCTGTCTGACTGGGGACTTTTGTTGTTCTGCATCTCTCTCAACCTTTGTTTCCTGTTTCCTCTTTACTCTTCAATTAAATGTCAAGGTATAAATACAATGCCTAAAAAAATAACACATTAAAATAAAAGAAAATTCTTAAAAACAATTCCAGCTTGCACACGTGGATCTGAGTCTGCACCAAAAACGATCCCTTTTTTCCTTTTGCGAGGTGTTCAGTCACATACCATATGTTATATATTCCTATTACTATTTATTAAACCACTTCAGAAAGGAAATACTACGAATGACTCAAGGTGTAAATGAGACATGAGGTCATAAGGAAATCCCCGCAAGAAATAACCAACATACTCAGACAGAAAAAAAAAAATACCCCTCATCTGACACATCAGCCAAGTCACCTTTGATAGCTGTTTCTGTTTGTTTGTTTGTTTTTTTTTAACTAAAGCAGCTGAAGCTCTTTGTTATTGGTTACTGTCGTACATACGTATTACAATGAAATTCAGTGATAATTTAGATGAAGCAGAACAGCTCAAGTTTGTCGTAATGTTGCATCAGTTAGCTGTCAAAAGTTTCCCTGCTTGCCGGCGCATCTGCGGTGACCCTGACTCACAACTTTCAGCAGAAAGTATTGGGTCGAAGTCATTGTTTATTAATGGAGCAGGCTCTCACTCTTTTCACACCCTACAGTGCTGCGATTGGCTCAAACTTGTGATTGGATGCTAATTCCCCCATTTTTGTCTGGGGAAAGAGAGAGCCATAAGCGTAAGAGCTGCGCCTATTAACATATTTTATACATTAATTCTAATTTTCCTTCTTGTATAAATAAAACTGAACTTTTTGGATGAGTCATACAGTTGCTCTCAACTTCCCCAAAATAATAATTTCCTCTATGATAGTGCAGCCACGGATGTGAGGTGCTCCTTCACTTTGACCCACTGCCTTCATTTTTGAGTTTGTCTTTCTAACAAAATAGGAAGATCAGTTAAGTTACAGCTCTGACGGTTACACTTTGGAAGGCAAATATCAAGATAATATGCAGCTTGTTCGCTTTATAAAATAAGTAATAAAAGTCTTACTTTTACTGAAAATGCTTTAATTTGAAACAATTTGCCTATTTACAGTTCTCTAACTTTTTGTTTTTCTCAGTGGAAACACACAAGATCTACGACTCAATCTACTCAATCTACAAATTTGTGCCTGAAGTCCTTCTTGTGACCTCAGAGATACTAAACATCTTCCAGAAGTGCTTGATAAAACTTCTGCATCTCAACTGTAAAGCAGACAGCAGAATTCTCTGTCATATGCAAGAGATGATAAAACTGAAGAGAAATGCTAAAGAGCTACAGCAGGTTTTGACAATAACTGGGGATGTGTTAATGAGGGCAAGCCTGTTGTCAGCAATCATGTAATGGAGCAGCTCTTTAATCATTTAGACAGCCTTTGCAGTATGAGAACTTTGCATGCTTAGTGTCTTTTTATTCCAACCTGATGTTTTACAGCATTATTTCAATGACCGTGAGACTAAAATTGAGATGGATCGACTCAGCATGGACGTTTAATGTAAATGTCCCATTACATTGCTTACATTATGTTTAAAAACAAGTTTTATGAGGTCTATGTGTGAAAAGGGCTTCAGGTTGTGGGCAGGTGGGTTGCTAGAGAGGAGTGTTTCTCCAACTCACTAATCTGAGGTTTGTCCTCAGTGGACGGTGGCACTAAGGAAGAGCAGGCAAACTCTGAGCTATTGCTGCTACTGCTGCTGCTGCTGTCTGGAAAAGAAGCAAAGTAAGCACCAAAGCTCGCTGTGGGAAGTCGGGTATTGCAGAGCTTAAAGAAAAACATAGGTGTTTTGAGCACCATACTCACAAAGATTGAATGATTTGGTTATCAATTCATTCAGAGTAACCTAATACTATAGTGCTGGAGAGAATATTAGACAACTGGAAAACACAAAAAATAAAACTTTATCATCCAGAACATGGCATCCTAGGAATGATAGCGTCAGCACTGCAACCTAATGTGATGACATAATAACGCTTTTCATCTGTATTTTGCACTTCTACTTAAGAACATAGGAGACTGGAAGGTGAGAATACAAGGGGAACTCCTAAATGAGTACAGTGTTGTGTTTAAAGAACTATGTTAACCAGAGTGCTGCAACTGCAGCGCTGTAATTAGGAGGAATTAAATGCTGACTCAGTGAACAGAGCTGATAAGAGATTAACCAGATAAACACAAATGATACAGATGTATATTTGACATCTGTCAAAACCACATATGGACCTATTTCCCACCGCCCTGTGAAGATTGCATCAGCAGCTTTTTTTTCTGTCACTTGATGTGTGGTGCAGTTTTGTCTATTTGTGAATTAATTACAGTTCTTACCTCTTCTTCTCCTGCGGCCTTCTCCTGCCTCCCCTCCTTCGTCGTCACCTTCATCGAGGTCGTCTGAGCCGCTGCCCTCTGAGCCAGAGATCTCTTCACCTAGAACCGCATGAAGCAACATTTTTAACTTAATTTAAAACACTTCCACGTGGTATGATTTTTTTTGGTCTGGCTCGTTACCTTCCACCAGTTTCTTCTTCAGCTCCTCAATCTCCTTCTGAAACTGGCGCAACAGGGCATCCTTAGGATCCTCATTGATTCTGGCTTTGTTCTTGATGTTTTTGGCCCTATTAGCGTAGCGCAGTGTACTGATGGTCTCATCGTAGTTATAGTCTGCAGGGCCAATATTTGCACACTGGTGGGGAAGAGATATGACATTTACAAAAGGAATATCATTATCATTGTTATATTTGTTTATGGGCCTGACTGTTTGGGTGCCTATCTGCTGTTTGGATTTGTAGATTGAAGGTTGAAATGAATATCAAAGTCGAGAATGGCAAAATTGCTCAATTGCTTTCTGAAATTAGACATTTGTTGCTTAGAAAAACAATTCCGTTTTTTAGGAAAATCTCATGCATGTCTTATTTTAGTAGCAACTTTCACTCTACCATCATGGTCTTTGAGTTTCCTCCGAGTGAATCCTGCAGCAGCCGGGTTAGTTTAGAGTTTCTGTAGGGCACATGGGTGCTCTTGCCGTCCACCAGGGCGGAGATGACGTTACCCAGCGTGGAGAGAGAGAGATTGATCTTTGTTGCTTCCTTTAATCGCTGACCTGTGGCTCCAGTCTTGCCCTGTCTCTCTGAACCCTGTAGGGTTAGGGTGGTAGATCAGTTGTGCTCTGATGGTTTGTGGGCGAAACATCATACATTATCATCTAAACTTCTAGGAAGTAGAAACTCATATACATACCGCAAGATCAACCAGGTGGAGTTTTCCCATGCGCACATGCTGGTTTCCATCCACGCCCTTCTCACTGCACTCGATAGTGATGGTGAAGATGGCATGAGAACGAGAGCTGTGTTCATTCATGTTTGTGGCACCGACAGACCCTAAACAAAGAGAAATGACATCCGATAAAACATTGTGACTTCTACGAATATTGACGATGACACATTTAGTCTTGGAATCTTTGAAATTAAACATCTGAGGTCAAATCCCAGTATTTTTGCACATCAGATCATTATAATAGAATATCAAAATAATTACATGAATCCATATCTTGTTATCTAAAACGTAAAACTGTGTCTACGTTTTCATTTCTCAAAAGTAATAATCTTATACTGATGTGGTTTTACTAAGAAGGGCAAAGATAAGTATCTTAAAAATAAAGATGAACGTTTTTCTTTGCAGCTATCAATTTTCCTCTTTGTTCTTACGGTTTTTGTGGCCCAGAGTCATAATCCTGTCCATGTCGTCGGCATTATTCACAACATAACCAGACAGGTCTTTGATGTACACACCAACATCGGGCCTTTCTTTTACCTGGGATGAAAAAAAACCCAGCTTCATTATGGAAAACAATCAATGCAAATCTTTTTAGGCATCTCCTAAAAGTTTTCTTCATGAAGAAAAATGATATCAGTACCTTTATGACAGATCCCCCAAGAAAGTTTTCTTATCAAATCACTGAACTCCATGTTTTATTGTTGAATTCAAATTTTATTGTTGAATTGTTGAATTCTAATTTTACCTCTAGTCTCTGCAACTGGTCCTTGCCCAGCAAATCCCGAACCTCCTCATTGTAAATCTCCAGGTATGAAACACGGACCAAAAACCTGCAGAAGTTAAAAGCATATTTAAAATAATTTCATGCTAAAATCTAAAAGTGCAAAAGGCAAAAACAGGCCAACAGCCTGAACCGCAAAATAACTGCCTTCAATGTTTTTTTTTTCTCAAACTGTATCTAAGTACAGCACTTGAGTAAATATGCAGGAACTCCCTCACTTGAGAAAAATTAGAAATGCACAACCCTTTCCACCATTATCCACCATAACTGTTAATTTACACGCTGATCGCTCTTTGAATGGGTTATGTTTTACTGTATTGCAGGTGTCATTAACAACTGTTCAGTATGACTCATAACAGCATATTCAGAATAAACGGTTTCTTCAATACAAAACAGAGGCAGTTTACCAATGAAACTGCCCACAGATTTCTTTACTTCAATAGGGTATGGTGATATGCGAGAGCAACGTTAACTTCAACACTAAGGGGGGCAGGAAACAGGCAAGGCTGAGCACCTCTCCAATATAGTGGTACGGGAAACATTACTTACGTGTGTGTGTGTGTGTGTGTGTGTGTGTGTGTGTGTGTGTATATATATATATATATATATATATATATATATATATATATAAGTAATTTAGGTTTCATGTGTTTTGAAGGGAAAATACTGAAATATTTTTGGCTGATTTTGCTGATCAAATGCTCTCTTACCTTGTGTCACCCTCTGCTTTGGCAATGTGACCAAAAATGTGAGCAAAAGAGTTTGGGATGATCCCTCTGAGCTCTGGAACTGCTCTCACGCCCTCCATGGTGAACGTCTTTCCCGTGCCAGTTTGCCCATATGCAAAGATGGTGCCTGAAAGGAAATATAAAAACTGACTAATAAACTATTTATTAGTTAAGTGCACATTTGAGAGCCCATATTAAAGCAGCCATGGTTAAATAATACAAAATGACAGGTGACAGCACATTTATTTTACCATTATAGCCCTCTAACACTGAGTCGATGATGGGGCGGGCTGTGAGGTTGTACACATCCAGCTGTTTGCTGTCAGGCCCAAACACTGTGTCAAATGTGAAGGTCTTGGGGGGCTCCTGGGGGGTCTCCAGCTTGTTGACAGTGATGGTCCCCCGGATCTCGTCCACGATGACGGCCTGTTTGTGGCCCATCGCCTTTTCCTTCTGGTTGAGGGGGCGACATCTCACCACCACCTTCACATTATCATTCACCTCAGGTTTATCAAGCTTATTGCTCTGAAGGAAGGAAGAGGGAGACAACAAAGAGACAGTCATGCAACAGGATGTAGGTTGATGTGTCTTGTCTCACCAGCTCATTATCAGGATCATTCTGATTCATCGATCGGTCTGCAGAGCTGAGTGAAGCGCACCAAGCAGCCGCTGCGCAGCTAACTGTTGTTTAGCTGTTTGCTGTGTTGCTAAGCAGACAAGAGCTAACAGGCCGCCCATTTTCTGTCAAAACCTGACACTGCTAACATTTCATTCAATTTATAAGTGCTGACTGTTATTACCAAGCTGTGGGGACAGTAACATATCGTTTCCTTGCATCCTGTATGAAGGGAGGAGGCGAGCTAACGCTGCTAGCCGGTTAGCATCACATCAGTGCGGTCTGAAGGGAGGAACCCGTCCGCAAACAAAACAAGAAAAAACACCAGCAGGCGTGGCGACTTACCGGCATGGCGGGGAATGCAGAGAAGCGATTACAGTGCGTGTGTAACTACAGTGAGGCGCTTGAAAGCCTTTGTTCATCTGACTGAGGTTATTTAAATGCCAGCGCAGCGCCCATTTCACCAGACACTCGCATCCGATAGCTTGTTGTCAGGGCTGAATGAGTGAGACTGCGCATGCGCCGCATGGAACGCTGCTGCTGCTGCTGGTGGGCTTCAGTCGTGCAACATAAAGGATGTAAATCATTGTGATAATATGAAGCACCCAGCCCTCTCCTCCTCTGTCCATCATTTAGGAGTACTGCCAAACTGCACATTTGGTGTACATGATTTGATTATGATTATGCACACATTTTCTACAGACATCCATCCATTTCCTAACCCGCTTCATCCTGCACTCAGGGTCACGGAGTGCTGGAGCCTGAAGGCGGGGTTACACCCTGGACTGGTCGCCAGTCAGTCGCAGGTACAGACATCCAATTTCCAAAAATATCAAGTTCCTTGTAAATTGATTTTTGACAAACACTCGGTTGTTAAGTAAGACATTTGATTAGATCACCGTAGATATAATGGTATTGTTGATGGCAGGTAAGTAGCAACAACTTGCAGTAAGAAACTCTCAAACAAATGCTGGAGATTATTTAGGATTGTTTTCATTCAGTTTTCCCCACATTGACAAATCATATTTTTCACCTGTAACATGTCCCACTTTAATGACCTGCATGTCTTTAAACAAAAAAAAAACAAAAGTCATTAAATCTGTAATAAAAATATTTGTTTATGCAATTGTTTATGCAAACTTGAACACGAGGCAACCAGCACCTTATTGTGGTGACAGATAATGTGCTTTAGTGGAGCATATTCCATATCAGTTTTTTTTTTTTTTTGTTTAAAATGGAGGACAAGAAAGGACTGCTAACTCATATGATTATACTTTACGCCTGAATTAAGACACCAATCCACCAATATTCTGGAAGTATATTTTATTACCACATAAGCAGTACAGATATTTTACCTCATAATTTCTCTAAATATATTTAAATATAGTTTGTTTTCTTTGTGGGTTTTGACAAAAGGCACTAACCAATGCGTGTAACATGGGTATTAAACAAGGAACAGTCATTAGGTGGGTTTTTGTGCAAAATCTTATAATAGTACATGTGTAACAAACATGCATAATACATACGTAAGCACACATATTATATCTCTAGAGAATTTAACCACACTCTCATATGCACTCGGGTCAAAAAAAACCAAAACTTTGTGTGATTGTCATTTGGCAGTGTTAACCTTCAGATCTCAACACTTCTTGTTCAGCAGGTCAGTCAAGTCATTTGGCAGTTTGAACAAATGGAATATAGAAATATACACTATTACTATAACAGTACTGCACGGTCAGCTGAGCCTCTCGAGGACTTGGAGAACGCCGCTGTGGAATAAGCCTGTATGCCCGCTGCTCTCCTGAGTAACCAGAACCCGTCCATCAGGTCGAGGTCTGTGAACGAGGACGAGCTCTCCTTGGAGGAGACTGAGCTCCGAGTCCGTCTGGGCTAAATGCGTTGTGGTCACTCTGTGTCTGGAAAAAAAAAAGCAGATAAAATATGTTCCAGTCTACCATATCTGTCTGATAATCAATCTGCTCTTTATTTTTAAGGACAAACATACGATTCCAACGTACCTGATGGGGCTGAACTGAGCTGACATGGCTGATAGTGACGGATGTAACGATATAGGTTTCTGTGGGTTAGAGTTTAGATCTGAGATGACTGTCTCGAGGCCTTTCCTGAGAACAGGACCTTTTCCTTCTTTGAGAATGATCCCTGGGCCGTCTCTTCCCAGGGTGAGCGATGGGGCCCACACTTCCAACGGAGGGGGGCCAGGACGGCAGTTGGACGGCACCTGATTTCCTGACGACCAGGATGAGGTCCGAGGTCTTGGAGGAGGGGAGTCTTCATCTGTGAGGAACCGCACTGACTTTGCTGGCTAGGGGAGGAAAATATTTATCTTTAGGCGCATGCAGAGCTGCAATCACAGGAATAGCTTGAGAACAACACACACAGAATAATGAACAAATGACAAATACAACTTTGTGCATATCACAAGACATCATCGCTACCTTGTCTGTATTGTTCTTGTGTGAGTCAGGTCTGACAAGGATTGAGTGAGGTCCATTGGCAGGCTGTCTGTCATGGTGAAACATCGCCTCGTCCCTGTCCTTAAAGATTGCAGCAGCAGAGGGCGCTGCTGGCTCAGTCATCCAGCCCAGAGGTCTGCCGGAGTTGGACAGGATGCTGCTGTTCTTCTTTCTTTGCAGGGCAGGTGAGTACCCGGACGCCTGAACTTGTGCAAAGTGCTGCGAGTTGGACGGAAAGTTCATATTGGACGTGTGGGAGTAATGGTTTAAGCCTGAAACAAACAAACAACACATTAAAAAAAACATTTAAAATTACATTTATTTACGTCCTGGCGTCCTCACATTTAATCAGAGGACAGATGTGCTTGTTTTAACTCTCACCTCTATGGGGGTTAAAGATGCGCCTCACGGTGTCCCAACCTTGCGCGGCCCCATAGAGGGAAGCTTTTCCTGTGCCTGTGGATGACATTGCATGCTGTGCTCCATTTGGCACAGATGGGACCTGTCCCGTTGAGTATATCGTTCCATCAGTGTTTACCCTATCAAGAGCAAGGACCACAGTGGGATTCTTGGCAGCTGTGGGTTTCTTTCCAGCCACCGTGTTGTACTGTGAGGGCGTGTTAGCTGCTTTGGTCTCCACGAGTCTGGCTGAGGTTCTGCAGTGAGGCAATAAGATGCTTTTGTACAAACTGTATATAACTGTACTAAAATGTTCTTAATCAAACACCAGTTTCATGTATAATTCAAACGTGTGCATGGTGACACTAAATTATAGTCTGAATCCAAATGTCCTTTAGCTCCCGCTTTCTGCAGTCAGGGATCACAGCTTCTCACCTGAGCACCGGAGAGATGTAGTTGCTGGGCAGAATGCCCACTTTGCCCGTTCTGAGCGATAACCCACGCAGCCAGCCTTCCTTGAACTTTCCATACACCCCCACCATCTCTCCTTTCCTCAGCTCCAGCTCCTCTGGCCGCCGTGGTTTGTAGGAGTACAGGACAGCACACCTGAGGAGTCACACAGAGGGCCTGTTTATGTTATGAGCACATTTTTATAATACATTAGACTGGCTTTTTTTAAAATGGGAATTTGAGGTTCTTGTTTCTTTTTCTATTCATATCTTGCACCTATGATCCCACATCATCATACCATTAATATAATGGCATAAACAGTGACTCACACGCTGATGGAGAGCTGCTGCGTGGAGGAGTTTTTACCGTCTGCAGAGGCAGAGGACATTTGGGGGTTTACCAGTGCCATCGAGATTGCAGGTGGAGTCTCACTGGTCATCTTCTTCTCGCTCTGAAGAGAGATGGATTAAAAATGATCACATTATCTATTAACACAACATGAAAACATCATCCACACAGGATAGTTCATTCATGGCATAAATGCTGGGATTGTCCAGATCTACAAATACTTGGGAACAGATTGAGATTTAGTGAAAACACAGATGTCGTAGCAGTGTGTGTAGTGTAAACTTAACTCCTTTGGAGCAACTCAGAGAATCTGGTCAGAATTTTATTTCTCTTTCATCTAAAAATATTTTTTGAATTTCAGCTCTTAAACAGGAAAAACACAAAGATCCCCATTAGAGTGGCTACAGTATAAGAATGGTTAGCTTTCCTTGTACATAGAGTGGTAAACACACTTGCAGTTTTGACATTTATTTTGACATATTATGGGCCTTTATGGTGTTGAACACGTTGGCCACTGCCATTAATATTCATATTTCTGTATAATCATTTGTCTGTGTGTACTTTTGTTTACAGCATTGTTTGGCTCAAATGACCCCTTCAGGGACAAATAAAGCATTCAGAATCAAAGCGTTTGATTCAGCAGTGCACTCTCAGCATGCCCACAGGCTCACCATTACAATGCAAACATGCCAGAGTTTAGCAGGTATAATGTTTACCATGTTCAGCATCTACTGCAGCATTCGTGTACTGTTAGCACAAAACACAAAAGGAGAGCCGAGGCTATTACTGGAGGAACTGAAAAAAAAGACCCGATTATGGCAGTAGATGAAAAACCAGATGACCAAAGTTTGTACAATTTGTTACAATGTATGGACCAAATTATGGCAAATATGGCAGTCCATCCTGAATTGTTAAAAACAGAAAAGTCAGGCTATCAGTAAAAAAGTCAAGAAATATATCATCTGCCTGTACAGAAACTTCATCCAACTTCATGTTGTTGAGATACTTTAATCTGATGTCAGACTGCTGAAACCTTGCATTAACTTCAGATAAGATGCATATCTAGCTTTTTATATGTCCTTTTTTAAATTTTTTATTTATCTATTTTTAGAAGGTCAAATAAGACCAAAACAAAATATTTCCCTATAATTGATTATGGCAGTGATGAGTACAGTCTAACATTGCTCCAAAATCTCCAATAGGTGTTAAACCAGGCCAAGTTATGGTGACTGACAAGGCCATTTCATGTGATTTATGTCATTTTCTTACTCATGAAACTATTCAGTAACCTGCATTGGGAAATCTGCATCAATCATTCAGGTTTTTCTTTTAACTTGTCCCTTGTCTGTACATAAATTGGATTTCTCTTTGAACTTTGCCAACACAGAAATGATGACGTATAAATTTTAAGCAGTGGCAGTAAAAATTATACACAGCGTAATGGCCTGGCAGACCTCTTTTTCTATCATTGTATCGTCACAGATCCAAGCTGCACTTTTTTAAAGCTGAGACACTCTGACAGGCTTGAAGTCAGCAGGCTGTGAGTCAGGCCCGATACAGACAGTGATGAGCAGGGAGTGACACTGAGGTGTGTCTCACAGCCGTTAACGACACAGTAGGATGATTACTCTCTGATTACTTAATTACCAAAGTGAAGACAGCCTTTTTACAAGATCTTTTCATTTTCTCTTCTGACCAAACAAAGTCCGCACACAGAATGGGCTCTTATTGTTATCATTACAGAGGAGCGGAAATAACTTTCCCAGCGCCTTTTATCTCCACAGTGACGTCTACAGAGGCCGCCTGCTATTTACAGCACAAACACTCAACTACTGCGTGAAGCATTTAAGCTGGCCTGTGGGCCTGGGGTTCCCTCTATGCACGGTGTGTGCCTGAATCCTACAGCTCTCCATTAAGCTGCAATGCATTCACACTGTACCTCACAGAAGCATAAAAGAAGTTATAATTATGAGGCAGCCATCCCTACGAGCGCAGTCTCACTCACGTCAAAGGCGGTGCTGTGAGGCAGAAGTAAAGCGAGAAGAAGTCGTGATATAATGCCCTGAACACGCAACAACCTGCCTCCTATACCCATAGGAGGGTGGATAGAGGAGCAGAACTCTTATCTATAGTCTATATGTCTTTTTATGACATTTATACTAGAAGCAGGCATGGCCACTAAATCATTACTGTTGTAATACAACAAGAAAAAAACCCAACAACTAGCCTTTTTTCATGGATTAAATTATTTAGTTCTTTTCATTACTCTGTGTCCTTTTTTCTATTCTTAGTTTGCGTTTTGTCAGATACGAAGGGCCCGTTTCAGTTGTGCTGCAGTCACGCAATGGCCAGGTGCAGTGACCCAGCAGTGGCTATATTTACATGGAGGAGAGGTTCTGCTTTTCGTCATGCAGCAAATAAAGTCTTATTTAGTGTAAACTGTGTTCTGTGTGTAAACAGTACTGCTGTAAATAATCCAAGATAACAATCTGCAACCTTTTGCCTCAAGTGATCAAAGTGCAACAGTTTTGAATGGTGGCTCAAGGAGCTAAAAAAAAAAAAGGAAATTATATATATTATTTTCATTACAACAATCAGTTTTTTATTTCTTAACATCAGTCCTTGACAAACATTGCAGAGCCAGTTATATGATGGGTTATTTGTTCTGATTGAATCAACACATAATCCCCCTCTTCTGTACAAGAGAAAAAATATCTGCAAAAAATTATTGTGAAAGGAAGAGGGATGAAAAAACTTTTAACCATGAAAGCCTCTCATTACTGTTAAGTTATATATTTTGTTTTTTTTTATTCTCACATTTTATTCCCATGGCCAACCACCAGGTTCCTTAGTTATCATTTTAAGAACTAAAATGATCCTGTTTGTACACGTCACAAATGACCAAACTGTATGCAGAACTCAAATTTTCAACATCGCCACAATCAGTCAAAACCAAAACATAGAAATCTATAATAAAAATCTATAGTCACACTTTTGTAACTCATCTTATCATAAAAGGACAAGGGCTAGATATCAGCTGCTAAAAAAAAAAGTTTGTAAAGCTCAACACTGGCTGACAGAAGCAAAAACAATGTGCGTTTGTCCACACAGGGGAAGCAATACTATTTCTGTGAGATTAACACAAAGTGAAAATGTGCCAGAATTAATTACAGATGTAAAGACCATGCACATCCACACAGGTGTCTTCAGCAGCTCTGGCTAATCAAACCTCTAATCAGGTTGTTCCCTGATCTGAGAGCTCACTGGCACTGACCTGAAACATTATTTTTTTATGAGTAAATATTTATTAGTCACATTTTGTACAATGAAAGTTTTTTTTTCTTTCAACATAAGACGTGTGGGTGACGACAGCCTCTATCAGCCAAGATGAAGGTTTTACAGTTACTGTTATCATATATTGAGATTTACATATACTCACATATCAGTGATTGCTGAGTGAGCGAGAGCTTGATAGATCGGACAATAAAATTAACATTTTATTTAGGATGCTGCAGGAAATCATTTAATGACTTCCTGTAATGAAACTGTCTGATTTAACTGGGGCTTTCTTGCACTTTCACCAACCACAGAAGCCAACTTTCGTCACCTCAAACAACCACTGATGACGGTGCAAGGTGTCAGCCCTAACAAAGCCAACAGGGAAAACATCCCTGGACTGTTTCCAAGTGCTCCAAAATACTGCTGCTAAGTTTCTGACCAGTTCCTCTAAAATGACTCATATGTCATCAGTAATCATCAGTTCTCCACACTGACCCTCCATCAAGTTCAGGCTTTAATTATTGTGATCTTTGTGACTTTTAAAGCTGTGCATGGTCATTAGAGATCTACTGCAGCCCTCCTGTTTGACATCAGTAGGTCCATGTTTAGTTTTGCCTTTGAGTCATTTCTATTTGTTTGCTGACGCATTTTTATTGTGAAGCCCATTATGACTTTCTGCTCTTCAGAGGTAGTCTATAAATAAACAAACACTTACTAATCAAATACACGGTAATTGCTGAATAAGTTCCTGTTGGTGTACTAATCAGTTAATCAGTTAATCACATCAGCTTGGTTTTGATCAATTCAGGGGAAACTAATTACAAACAAGCTGTTTGTGGTGGTGTTATCAGAACTTTCAGTGTATCAGTGAAGACTGATACAGAATTTATGTTTTTGCTTTTGGCTCATTTCCATCCTAAAATGTTGCTCTTACATAACCATGCCAATATTCACACTAATACGCATTATTTCATCCACAGTTGGTGGGAAGCTGCATCTCTCTGTAAAACAGCGGAGCCAGAGGTGAGAGCTGATGGGACGCAGCACCAAGAATAGCACACACGCTGGCTCGGTCAGCGGGGAGCCCAGCCTCTGCTTTAGGGACAAGGCCCTCTGCTCCTTTAAAAACGGAAGTGCGTGGCTTGTCTGCTATAACTGGCCCACCGATGTGAAAGTGAGTGTTACCTGCTTAGTGAAGAGGAAGGACTTTGAAGGCAGGGGAGAGAGGGGTCTCTTATGTAACCGACTTCACCAGTGACTCATCATCATCAGCATGAGAGAGATAAGCAGACACACAGAGGGACTCTCCAAGACTCCCACTCTCTGCATATATCTCTCATTTTCCCTCCTCCTTCTTCCTACGTCTTGTGTTTTGCCTTTTTGCAGCTCACACATTTTGCTTTTCTGTTTCTCTTTTCCGACGCCATCTTTGTTTCCTTTTTCTCACCTTTTGCTCTTATGTGCCTTATTTCTCCCATTTCCTGCTTTCTTCAACTTGGTCACAAGTCTCCTCCACCTGCCTCCCCTCTCATGTCTTTTTTTCTCCAGCCTGCATGAGGTTTAGCATTTTTTATGCTCTGACATGTATAATTGCAGGGCAGAGCTGTGAAATCTGAACTGAATCAAAGGAAATCATTATCTCAGGGGGCAGGGCACTTGGCAGCAGGTTATATTATTAAACTTTGCAGAGGCTTTTATGTTGGCACTGCACTCAGGCACTGGCTGAGCCTCTATGCAGCATACAGGGAGCATATTCTGTTACATTGTCTCTGATGCAAATGAATGGCAACATGTTCAGATGTACACATAAAACTGTTGATATGAAATAAATCTGTCAAAACATTTAAGCTAATATGATCAGACTTACATAAGTTTATATGCTTATAGCTGTTAAATACATGCAAAAGAAGAGGAAATGCATGAAAAAAGAATCTAAAAATGTCTCACGAAAATGTTCCAGCATCCATCCAAGCGATGCAGGCCGTATAAAATATGCAGCAGGTATCATGTTGGTCACAGGAAAAGAGTGGATTAGCAATTCATCCTGATAGCTTGAGACTCAGATGCCAAAAGCTGCAGCCCCGAAGAGTTTCTTGCAAAAGTGTTAGGAACATTGTCCCACACTCTTCCTGTGAGTGACTTAGATGGCACGTTAGCATTGAAGATTGCACTATGCTTAAATTTGGCCTCTGTGAGTTTTAAACACTCCCAGGAATGTTTCTTTGAATCAGCTTTCCTCCTTTCTGTCCTCTTAGGCTGTTTTGCCTCTTGAGAACCCTTCTCTCAATATCTTGCTGAGCTGAGAAATGAAAAAAGGCACACACACCCTGTTAGACTGCTGTTCACCTCTGAGGGGAAACCCTGGCTTATGTCCCAGGACTCTTGATTAAAGACCTTTCAAAGTTTTGGTCCACTCACCTCCAGTACTCACGCCTTTCACATCTAGCCCTTTTCCACATCTGTGCTGGCTTAATGAGAGCCACTTAATCATGCAGCAGCCAACATAAGGGCGATGCCTCTCTCTCATTCATTCCTCAAGCTTAGTGTCATGGTTCCCCTCCCTGCACCCCTGAGGACAACTTGATCCCAGAGTGACTCAAAAGAAAACATCAATTATCTCGCAGAAAACCGTTCTGTCTTTTCTGCTAAGCACATGTTTTCTGTGAGAAAAAAATTGCTGCAAACAAAGCAGAGTCAGCACAGCTCAGAATGTGTTAGAAAGAGGAAGCTGATCACGTTCATCACATCGGTGTGGTGTGCATAAAAGGTGGACATGACTCACCTGTAACAGGTGTCGATGTGTAGTGTCAGAGTGGCGTCTAATTCGCTGAGAGTTCACTCTGGATGGGTGAGAGTGGCCCCGGGCAGCAGGAGGCACAGAGAGGCGGTGGGACTGACCCTGACAGTTGCTGATGCTGGTCTCTCCTTTAGCGGCCAGATAAAAGTTGACGTTGCTGGCTGGAGGCTGTTTCCGCTGGCTGGAGACGGGCAAAGCATTGATGATGGGTGTCTTTGCTGGGACTTGAGGAGCTCCGTAATGGGTGGTCCTATTGGATACGTCAGTGGCCTTGTCTTTGCCCCCGCTCCCGGTCCGATGGTGAAATTCTGCTGAGTCACTCGCCTTCCGACTCTTTCCTTCAGGCAGTTTGGCAGCCACAGAGTTTGGCTGAAAGAGATGAAAACATAAAAGGAGAAAGCACAGTGAAAATCAGGATAAATCCCTAAGAGAGAGAGAACAGTCAATCCTCAGTCAAGAAAATCCTCTCCAAACCCGCTCCTACCTGCTCCCAGCTCCTGTCAACCTCTGCTCCTGCTGATCAGCAAAACGGCTGTCTAAATACACCCACTTATCACTACTCCACTCACCCCTACAACTTGTTGGACAGGCGGGCAGGGAGGCAGGCAGACAGGAGCATAAGTACCAGCCAATAACCCAGGACGGGTTGACTGGTGCTGAGAGAGGAGCTGCACAGACAGGCAGGCAGACAGACAGACATGGCAGGGTTAATGCTTTCACTCCCCACAGTGATGTGCTGTTATGCCACCCAAGCAGAGAAAGCATTACTGTGTCTTCACGCCTGGCTGCACGACACGAGGAGAGGCAGGCTCAGAAAGGAGAGGGGAGAGGAGGGAAGAGGAGGATGAAAGAATAGAGTACAGAGGTAGGAAAAGATGAAGAGCACTGCTGAGGCGGGGCGTCGGGAGAAAACACAGGTGGACGAAGAAAAACAAAATATT
Organism: Amniataba percoides; assembly: GCA_037176925.1. NCBI lineage: Eukaryota > Metazoa > Chordata > Actinopteri > Centrarchiformes > Terapontidae > Amniataba > Amniataba percoides. The sequence goes on along the minus strand of JBAJHX010000053.1, from coordinate 15,612,898 downwards.
AGGGGAAAAACTACAGCGAGGCAGATGACATGTGAGGGAGGTAAACAAAAACTGAATGAGGAACGACATTAACCCAACTGCAGGGACAAATACAAATCCCCAGCAAGGATGACGTTAATTCCTTGAGGCAGAAAGTACGGAGGAAAACAAATGACAGTCAGCTAGCTAAGCAAGCTCTGCGAACCTGAGTAAGCCACATAGTCACACACTAATGAGCAGCTGCAGACACAGCAGGGCTCCACAGATTAGCTCTCTGCCTCAGCACTTTGCAGCGCAGGAATGACATTTACGGATGAATCAAAGATTTGAATGAAAATCAAAGTAGCGCCCTGGCAGCGACCTGGAATTAATGACACCCAGCGACGACATCTACGCTTCAATTCATTACAAGCGCCATACCATCAGACCAAAGTGCCAAACGGCAGGTGTCAACCTTGATCATGCTGAAAAGGCCACGGCCCACATTCAGACAATGAAAGGAAGGCAAAAGTAGGAAGAACTCACCTCTACAAACTGCAGAGGGCAAATTCCAACTTTCTCCCCGAGCTTGGCTTCAATCCAGTGCTCATCCACCCGCCGGATGACAGTGAGGATATCTCCCTGTGAACCAGAAATAAGTGACAGACACAAACAGAGAACTGAACAAAGTGCACAAAAAAAGGTGAGAGGCGGAGAAAACCGCTGCAAGAAGGGAAAAAAAACAGGATGCCAGGTGTTTATAACAGAGTGTGGTCGCCCTGGAGACTGAGCACTCAGCTCAGAAACTCTCCGAGCTCTGCGTTCCTCCTGCAGCATGTGACATAAACTCCTTTTGTGTGTCTGCAGGCCTGGTCCTTTCTGCAGCCGGCCTCGCTCTAAAAAACCATTTGACCATCTGCATTAATAAAAAAAAAAAAAAAAAGAGAGAGCCCAGCGCAAGTGTGCTTTAATGGAGAGCACACAAGTACTGAGGCCCTTATATAACTGCCTCAGAAATCCTTCAGGGTTAGTAACTGCAGCAGAGGTCTGAGCCTCCAGCGCCACAAGTCTCTCAAAGCGGTGAAAAGAACAAAAAGCAATGACTCTTATGTATTAGGAAATTTCCTCTGCTACGTAATCATACAGTACTACTCCAAGTTTATGTCTAAAAATGCCACACCAGAGAAGTGAAATGGGTTAAATTGTCATTATTCTAAAATGGGATCTGGGATATATGCTAATCTGGAGAAGACACTGGATGTTAGAAATGTCATAAAAGATAGTTAACAAATCTTTTTGGAACGGATGGCTCTATATGCCATGTTTTCAATGAACTGATGCATTATTTAGGCCATAAAAGAAACTACCACAGGCCAAAGTGATGTCTTTACATTCAGAAACTGGTCCAACCAGCAGAAAGCAAAAATTTATTATATTAAAGAGAAACCAGGTCAATTTTAAAATTCATGAAAGCGCAACAAGTAAATATTTCAGAGCTGCAATGAGCAGACAGAAAATTTGCAACAATTCTGTTAATCAAATAATGCAAAAGTAATTTCTGAAGCAAACTTCACTGTTTATAGTTTTGTATACAGAAGTACTTTCTGATTTTTCAACTATTTCACGATAATAAATCTTTAGTTTTGAACCCTGACAAAACAAGGTGTCACTTTTGACACTTGTGATGAGCAAATCTTTCACAATTTAATCACTTATAGACCAAGCGATGAACTGAGAAAATCATCAGTAGAACAGTCAGTAATGGAAGCGGAAGAGTTTTCTGCCGAAATCTTTGGTATCACATGATATCTTGCACTAGCAGCATCCCAAACTGTCCTCATCAGGTCCTTTAAGATTAATCAATGAATGTATGAGATGATGGCACCACTGATCTGAACACTGATTAAAGGCAAACCTTTGCTCTTACTTCTTGGAGATTCATGTTTTAATACAGTACTGCCTAAAGATTACTGTTAAATTGAATAATGTTCTTTGTGCACTATTTAAAGATGGGCAAACCCTGCAAGGATTTTAAAAGCGGAAGTGTACGAAAGAATACTGAGTCCTATGAAAACAGGCTTCTCCTGCTGTGCTCAGTAAGTCGGTAGTTTAGGAGTCAGACCTTGAGGAAGCTGAGACAGTAATTATTGTCTTCCAGATTCATCTCTTCGGGGTTAAAGTCGTACAGCGCCCTGCAGAGAGCCGGAGGTAGGGACTGCTGGAGAGGCTGCAGCTGAGGCATCTGGCTGGCGGCCTGCGTCGCGCTGGCAGTGACAGATGTGCCGCTACTGTCACCGCTGTCCCCGCGGTGCCAGCTCTCGTCCACTTTGTGTTTCAAGGCGATACCGTTACCGGGTGTGGGCACCAGCTCTCCTGACGAATTGCCGCGTCGGTTACGCATCGAAGCTCTGGGAGCAAGCTGAAGAAGAAAGACAAATGGGCTTCAGGATGTGTAAATGAAGTGAATTTATTTGACGTGATGATGTATATATTTGTGAGATTTTGTGAGTGAGATTAATGTCTTTAAAGATTTCGGTGTGCAAAGCGCCGCATTGACAGGGGGTGAAACACGGCACTGTTTAGTCACACATTTTGTCTTTAATCGTGACAAACTGTGAGCAGGTACTTTGGAGGTTATTGGTTAACAACGAGAATTAAACATCTGTAAAACGCTGCATGTTAAAGGCACAAGTGACAAATATCTGCATGTTCTAAACTAATTTTATGCTGAACAGACAGAAGTGTGATGTTCTTATCTCTGTATGAAGGAGTGTTAAATGATGCATCCTGTTCCCCTTTTAAAGATAAAATCAAGTTCTGAGTCAAGCTTTACTGTTAATCTCTCTTTTCAGCAACACTTATTTAGTAATGCAGAAGGGAAGCAGCACATAAAGATGTGCATAAATATAACTTGTATGACTTTTCACAAAATGTCTCTTACATGTTCACTATAAATACAGATACATTATGCCTTGTACATAATATAGTAGTTTCCTTCTCCCTATCTGGCCTCACTTACATTTACATTTTATCTCTTATAAATACTGCAGGTCACCACCATGATGTTGTTTCTTTTCAAATAAACACACTAGAATTAACTGTTGCAAATATTTAGTATGTCTTTGAACTGCAGAATTAACTTAGATGGGCTGTTTGAACTCTGGCTGAACTCAACCTACAGATTACAAGTAAACTCAGACCCGTTTATGCACACATCCGTTGAGAAGGCAGATCTCTGTGTTTCTCATTGCCTCAGAGAATAAAACATCAGCATCACAGACCTGCTTTTCTTTCTCTATTCATCTTTATATAACTTCCCAACATCCTGAAAATAAAATGAGACTGACAACTGATTTAAACATGCATTTCGCTGGACCTGAGGGACACGTGTGAGGATGAGTGGTGTTCTTGTATATGTGTCCCTCAGGTTCAACAAAAGGTTCCTTCCAAGCTTGTCACCAAGCTCAGAGGCCTCACAGGCTCAGCACCGTCCTCTGCGAAAGCCTGAACTACACACAGCACTGCGATGCCACCCACAGTTCGAACGCCATCATCAACTTTGCTGACACCACTGACGATGACGCGGCCTAATGAGAGCTCAGAGCCCTGATATCTTGGTGACGAGACAACAGCCTCCATTTTAATGTCGGCAAAACAAAAGGGCTGACTGGCTGCATCGTCAAAGACCTCAACCACAAACGGGTCCGACAGACTGCTCCACAGCATCTGGTCCCACACCAGCAGGCTCACAGACAGCTTCGCCTCACAGGCCAAGAGACGGCCCAACTCCTGAGCTCACTGCCGCATTATTGTTGTCACTTTACCCCACACTGCTATGACATAATGGCTACTGCACGTTTACAACCCCACTGACTGTTTATATTTTGTTTACATATCTGTTTGTATATTTATACATAATTATTGTTACCATTTGTTCGTACCATTTTCTTTACTACTCTTCTTCTTCTGAACTTTTACACTATATCATTAAGTCTCAGGTTCTCCTTTAATACATTTTGAGCATCACTGAAGAGAACCTGAGATTTAAGATTTTCACTGCCAGTGACTGCTTCTTTGTGACTGCTGTGACGTAACATTAAAGACTTCAAATCACTAAAAGAGTTTTTTCAAGTCTAATTTTATCCGTATCCATGCAGGCTTTTTTCAGTATTACTGAACAATAATAATCACCAGGCGCAGTAAGATTCAGTTTAACATTTCAAATAGACTTGATTACTCCAGTGACTAATTAGTTAAACACACTCATTTCTTCCACTTCACCTGCTGTATTTGCAAAATTACCACCAGAAGTCAACCAATCTGACCCCCTCCTACTGTGTGCTCATTAATAGTTGGAGGGGATCTCATCACTGAGGTCCGATCACACGCCAGCTCTTACATGCCACAAAAAAGAGAAGTTGCTCTTAAGTGCAGTCAACACAGTGATGAGTAAATAGTTCTATAGTTCAGCGATGAGACACACAGCCCCCTTCAACAAAGTGCCAAGATAAACCGATAAACCGATGAACCGATAAACCGGTGAGACAGCTTATTCTACATGACAATACATACCATGATGTAATATAAGTTTGTCAAATATTGTACTGCTTATACCCTTTAACACGTGTGGGTGTAGTCGGATACTGTGGGCATTGCTAGAAATCAATGATGAGGACTGCTTTATGGAAATATTACATTTGCATCGAGGTGATAAAGTACTTTGATTTGCCAGGTATTTCATTTGCTGGATTAGCCAAAAGGAGACATTAATGTCATCAATGAAAAGTTTCTCTAATGATTTTCTGAGAATAATATCCAATATCACAATATATATATCAATATTGCAATGTAACAGTGCTGCGCAAACACTGTGGTGGAGTTTATTATCCACCTGGCACGCTGCTTGGAGGTGTAAAAATATGTGCTGAGAAAAATGGTAATCAATAGCAACTTGGAGGGAGAAACTATACAAAACCTAAAAAAAAAAAAAAAAACATACAAACTTCATTTAACGTTTGAATTAAAAAGTGGTAAATTGGCTGACTTTGTTATTTGCTTCACTGCAGGAGAGAAAACCCTACGTGTTTCACGCTGTAGTGTGTTGTATGGTTTGCTTAAAGAGAAACAATTAGTAAGTTATGGGCATCACAAGATGGTCAGTTTACTGCAACAGAATCAAAAAATGATCACACGATTATCTGTAAAAGTCTCTAATTGACGATAAAACTGTGGCTCAAAGTGGTTGCTGTAGGTTACACAGCATGTTACAGATGCAGAGGGAAAGGCCGGGGTCGTGCACTGACCGCACTGTGCCCTTGCTTCTCTCTGGGCTGAGTCTCCTGCTGCTGCTGACCCTCCCTGACGGACGAGCCAAGGTCCCTGGACGAGGGCGCTGCGTAGCGGGCCGCCGCCTGTCTGTCTTTGCCGGGCCCCGCCGAGCTCTGGAGCCCCTCCAGGAGCCTCACAAGCAGAACGTTCACAGGAAGCTCCTGCACAGACCTGACCGGGACTGGGGCGCGACACTCAGGGCAGAGCAGCTGGGAGTGGGCCGTCTCCTGCCTCTGCAGGCACGACACACAGAAAGTGTGCTGGCAGGGCAGGACCTTAGATGACACATCCAGCTGCTCAGAACACAGAGGACACTTCAGCAGGGCCATCAGAGCCAGCTCCTCCATTTTAAAAGGGCCACCTCTCTCTGGGAGCAGGGCCTCTGGGCTGTCTGACACCCTGTAATCCACCATACTGGGAGAGAAAACAGGGGAAACTCATTCAGTGACACAAGTTAGAAACCCCACCAACAGATATTCCCATAATACTTGGCCGAGGTGGAGTAACTCAGACAGACTCAGCAGTAAACACAACACACCGCTTCCTCACAGGTGTCGCGTCAGCTCACCTGCTCAGGTGAGACAGCAGCAGGTAAACACCCGCGGCGGGCGAAATGTTGCCGTGTCCGTCTGAGTGGCACAGGAACAGAAACGTGAAGCACTTACACGTGTTTCCGCGCGTCCGTCCGCTGACCGCCGCGCCGACAAAAGTCCATAAACTCCGCTCAGGAAGCGCGTAACTTCTCCGCCGCCATGACGCAGCGCCGAGCGCGAGGCGGCGCGGGACAGCGCGGCGCGTGAGCTCTGCGGGGTGCGTCACCGGCCCGCTCGTGCCAACGTGAGTGACGACAGGAGACTCACCTGTGAGCACGAGGAGCGAAAACCAAACCGGCAGCGAGGTGCCGAGCAGAGGTGGGCCAGTTCACCCGGAACCGGGTCGGGTTTCACTTTCACGAGTTTAACCCTTCACAGCTGATCAGCTCAAAATTTACAGCATCAGTACTTTTTATTGACAACAGACATTGGTAACGTGATAAGAAATAAAAATAATAATAATAATAATAATAATAATACACACAGGTAAAACTTTTTTTGAAATGTTACTCATTAAAAGAAAAATGTAGGAATTGTTCAACTTAAATGAAGATTAATTTAGTGTGAAGGTCTGTTTTCCTTAATTCAGCACTTTAATTGTTCAATTCTGCTCCCTTATCCAGTCTGATAACAGTTTGGGGACATTTATCTCTGTATTTCTATAATTATTCTGTGAGCAGCCCCATTTCTCATTGATTAAAATATTCCGGAGGTTTAAAAAAGGAAAAGGCAGGGGGGGGAAAAAGCAGAGCACTGTTTACAGCACTGTCATGTGACATGGTCTCCCTCTGCTGGTGCATTCACTGACCGACTCTGCAGCCTCACCTCAGTCCTGCTGGAAACAACAGCAGGAGGTGGAAAAAATGACCCTGATCTCCACTGGACACCTGTCATCCTTCACATTTGAGGATGTGTGTTGGGGGTAATAATGGTGCTGCACAAGTCACCATTTTCGTCTCTGAGCTTTATTATTGTTTGGACCTCACTGGCACTGTCCAAACTCCCAAATTCCCTTTCTTGCATCCCGAGACTGAATAATTTATCCACGTTGGCTATGTAGCGAAAGTTCAGGACATCTGTTTGAATTTTTTAAACGAGCATGAATCTTTCATCTCTTTCTTCACGTCAGCAGAACTCGGGGAATTCTAAAAATGTGCATATGGCTTTTACAGGGAGAGAAAGAGAGAGAGAGAGATTAGCCATGACTTATTTACATGTTCATATCAAAGTTGATACAGGCCTTTCCTCTCCAGCTTCTCACAGTTTAATGGCTCTGGCAGAGGAAAGTGGGGCCTAAACAGGACCTGATTTTTTTTTTTTTTTGCTCATGTCTGGATTTTTTTTTTCTTTTTACTGGATTAAGAAGCCTTGATGACTGTAGTGCTCAGCGTCTGTGAGTGATGGATCTTCTGTCATCCCATCACAGATACAGAGGAAGGGAGTTCGGTTGTTTTGCTGCTCATAGGAAGTCGGTGCATTATCAGCTGCTTACAGCCCGACGGTCAGTCTGGCCACCGCTGATGTTGTGTATAAGAGGGACCATGTTGATGGTTCTGATATATAGTCTATCTGATTGAGAGGGAAGGGTCTCCCCGGGGATAGCTCTGAGCTCGGTGTGCTGTCTCTCAGAATATCACGGCTTGTCACAAGTTGCTGTATAAGGAGGAGTGCCTTCTTCTCCAGCTTTCATGTTTTATTTAAAATGCTGTCTTACTTGGAGAGCGCTGCTAACTCATTGAATGTGATCTGTCTCAGCATTCCCTCTTATTCTTCTTCTTCTTTTTTTTTTCCCGGGTCTCTTTCTCCCCCTCTGTCTGCTGCTGTATTTGATCATTTGACTGTGGCGCGTGTGCAGATGTGCCTCGCAGTGTACGAGGATGTGTTTCAGCACTTTCATTTGAACATGGTGTCAGTCAAAAAACGCGTAATCCTTGCGCAGCAGTTTGATGAGGATTAACCACAAATCGAACAGCACTTTAGGTGCATCAGAGCCACTTAATTAACTTCTCCCTTTCAGGGGGAACTAATCCTCCGCCCAAAAACTTGGTGGCTGTCATAGCTGCAGCAGTTCCCAGGTGCTGATTAGGTGACTCACTTTTGTTGTTTCCCTCTCTATTCTGAGAGACGTGTTGGCTGGTTTCAGAAAAGCTGAAGCTTACCCTCACAAAGCAAACATGGGCGGTGAGGCTGCAGTCTGGTGTTTGGAGCAAAAACACGCTGCACCTGTCAAACTGGTTCACCCGGATTGCCCGCAGTTTTCAGGATAACCGTACATGCTTGTGTGTGTGCGCATACACCTCACCTTTCATGCTGGTGTCCACTTCCATTGTCTGACAGACAAAGTCCAGCTGACAACAGAGCGACATGTTAATGGGCCCGCAGTGTGCTGTCACTCCAGGTCAACTGCCCGAGTGCCTGAGTAGTTTAGCACAAAAATGTATGCAGAGCAGCAGGCAGCCCTCCACCAGATGCTTTCTTTAGCATCCATCCATAAAGCAACTTTGCAACTCTTCCACCCACAGTTTGTTCTGCCTGGTCCTCATCTGCCAGCAGATTGAATCCTATAAATATTTCATATTTGATAAATAAATGAAACAACCTCTTTTCTTACTTCTGGGTAGAGCACTAAGTTGCTCCCTTACCTACGTATGCAGGGGCTTATTATCGCAGCTCTGACATTGTTTCCGTCATTGCCTAAATGAGGTTTGGCTCTGGGACATTTTCATTTATTTTTCAAATGTGCATCAGATGCCTCCGTTCGGCTGGCAGTGACGGATTTTTTTTTAATTGTAGGTGCTTTTGTTCAGTCTGAGGCCATTGTTGAGGTAGATGTTAAGATTTCCCAAAGCATTTCATGAATTAAATATTTTGTAACCATAACAGTGTTCAAGTGTCTCAGTGTTTCTTTAGGATAAGAATAAATAAAGTGTTCCCTCATTTCCCAGCAGCCAACAAAAGAAGCTAAATGCACTTTCTGCCCCTGCAGGAGATACCAGAGTGACATCTTTCGCTCATCATGCCACTGATGACCTCCTTTGACTGCTCTCTCGGCCTGTTGGGTCCCTCCATACATTAGTCACATGGGACGTTTGTTATTTTCAGCTTCCTTCCCCGTCAGACTGCGGGCGGTGTGCATCAGCATCACAATGGGTCATGTGACTTTTACACTACAACTTACCTTTGTGTTCCTGCGTTAAAGTAATTCAACCTAAGGGGACATGAGAAGCTTCGAGACAGTTGCAGCTGAAACACCTGAGCCACAGCAAAGTTTTAAGCTTTCCTGTTGCGTGGAGTTTTTTTTTTCCATCTGCAGGAAAGGTGATGCTGAAGTCTTTTGGTGTGCAAATGCTCCAGCAGCTGTTTGAGTTGGAGATGCGCATGAGGGAAACTAAAAATAGGCCGCGCACACCTCTGAGCCAGCTGCCTCTTCACTGCCTGTGGGACTGCCTGTGCGTCTCCCCTCTCTCCTCATTTCAGTCCTCTTGCTCTCCCGCCCCTCGCAGAGTGTCCCCCTCTGTTTTCCTGTTTTTGTTAGTCCCCGATTCAGGCCTTGGTCGTCAAAGCCAGTCCTGTGCTGGCATGAAAGACCTGTAACGGGACACTGCTTCCCCTCACTATGGTCCATTATCCAAGTTGAGGGGAAACTGGAACACTGTGGCACAGCGCTGAAAATGTGAAGTCTCTGTCTCGCGAGTCAGGGATCCAATTATTTGAGAAGCACACAGAAGTTTATCTTTATCCCAAATAAAGACAGTATGGTGATTTTAAAAAAGGGGGGGATATTAATATCACAAAATGTGTCTTTGAAAAGGATCCTAGAAAAATGCCAAACATTTTCGTATTCCAAGGTTGGCGGGACATCAAGCGTGCATCGGTGCAGTTGGAGCTGTATCTCTGTACTCTCCTGCTTAATTATAGAAAAGCTTCTTTCACTCTCAACAGACAAACTTCTCATCTGACATCTGACAATGGTCATTTTGGCATTTTCCATATATAATGATTTTGCACAGCAGTATAAAGGGAAAAAAACGTGGAATTACTCCAAACCAACCGTTAATGAATCCAACTAGTTTTTCCTGTGTAGCTAAACTTTTTTCACTTTTGTGCAAATACCACTAAAGTGGAAACACATGATTTTTAACCTTATTGCCAAACAAAAACATAATGACAACATGATAATGGACAGCTATGCAAAACTCCAGATTACATTCTACACCAACCTTTTTAAAATGTTTGCTTTTGTAATATCTGCCCATGGCAAATTAAGTATAATTGATATTAGGAAAAATATGACCATGGTTTTGTTGGGGTCAGCAACTATTACACTTGTTTTAAGCATCTTAATGGAACTTCTCATTTGTATTGATTTTCGTGATCCCTGTGGACAAAGACAGCAGAGTTTCACCAAATATTAGGTTACAAGTTCCCTTCGCTTCACTTTCCGCTGTAAGGAGAGCGCAAACAGAGCGGACGGCAGCTCTGGAGATGAACATTCAGTCAGCGGCTGAATCAACTTGAATTCAGAGTAAACGACAGGACTGTTTAGTCTGGTGTTATGGAAAAATCTGACCTGGTGGCAGGCATTGGAAATAACTATCAAAACTGAAAGAATAAGCCAATCGTCCCATTGTTGGTTTAATTTTTTGATTAAGTTTATATTGAGGCGTTGGTATTAAAGTTACAGAGTGCTTTTATGGTTCAGGACAGATTGTTATTAACGTTTATTGCAGGTCTGCAACTCCAGTCTCTTCATGAAAGTGTTTATGAATTTGCTATACACCCACCAGCCAGGCTTCCACACCCTTCCTCTCACCCCACTAAATAAAGGACACACCTGCTTCCTGCACTGCCACTAAATGTTGGCATTGGATGTAAACTGTGAGGAGCAGGATTGGGCAGTGCACATGTAATTTGAAGGGATACTCAGCTGGTTCCTATATGAAAACTATAAGAACTGTATTTTATTTCAGCCTATTCCTCATGGATCACTCTGGCACTAAATGTGTATTAATCCACATCTGAAGAGAGTCCCCAGCAAATCACCATGTTACTCTGTTTGAGTAACATTTGCTAAAAACTACATGCGGCTATTTGAGGATGCTGCTCTTTGAAAAAGTGAATCTTTATGAGTCATTTTTAAAGATTTGTGTCGGGAGGAACAAATAGGCTCAGAATGGAGAGGAGGAGGGAGGTAAAGGAGAGATGAACTAAAGTATTGTTGGTAATGGTGATGACAATCAGACAAATATTGAAAAAACCCTGCCTTATCTTTTAAGTAGGACAACACACCAAAAAGCTTTTGTACTTGCAGTTCTGCAAAGCATCAATTCAAAGGTGGAGAAAGGACAGAGATTTGGCTCTTTTCCATGAAGGACAGGCAGGCCTGTAAGCATGTATGCTGCATGGCCTATGAATAAGAAAAGACGTGGCCTCTATTTGTCGTCCCCCGAGACTCCGGGAACAGGAAAATTCTCTTTCACAGAGTAAACGCGGTAACATGATTATTATGGCCTGCCGCATGTGCGCGGATGATGAAAGTAATTCACAACTGAAATGACTGGCTGAGTTTCTTTCACTCATCTCCTGTGGAACAAACCCCCTCAATCACGCCCTTTGATGTGCTTTTGTATGTGTCTAATTCCCATTCAGTAGGCAGATACATGTGTCACACTGTTTGCTCGGTATCAATTTTGGAGAAAGACTCTGAGCATTCAAAATAGGTTATGCAACCTCTCCCTTTCTCTCCCTGCCTCATCGTTATTCATGCACATCCATTACAAAAACACATCTGTGATACAGCGCTCCAATTAAGTCACTGCCCAGGAAATTACCTGTTGAGCCAACCTGCGGCGAATGATTGGGAAAATGAAGGCTGAAGAAAAGGCGAATATACACAAATATACACAAAAATATTAAAATACTAGCAAAGCCCCTCTGTCAGTCAAGCTTCGTCTTTCTGTGGCATTCTTCGATAAGTGGAGGATGCGGTCATGGCAGTGATGAAAAGTGTGTCAGAAGTGATTAAGGTGACACTGAATGCCATCTAGAGGCCAGATCACGACTCCTGTTAAACCGTGGATATAATCTGTATGGCACACAAAACCGAGAAATGTCACCAGTCCCTCGGAGGGGTTTAAGCATTTGCTCAAGGCTCTCACGCGCACACTCACACAGGAGCAGTAACTGAAGTTTTGTCATACTCGCTTTCTGTCATGGATTGAGTGTTTTCTTACTGTGTTTCAGAAAAAAACTGAAACATGGATTTCTAAAAGCTGCATGTGTGTAATGTTCTTAAAGAATAACAGAGCGCCATCCTGGAGAGAGCGAGCTGTTCTTCATCCTGTATGTAAGTCTTGTCTCCATTTCCTTGAGGAGCTCACATCCTGCTTGGCCAGGTCTCTAGTCTCCTTTATCTAAAGTTAATCACAAAGACCTGTCCCTGACTCATGGCTGGCACCCAAGCAGTGGATTTATCACACACACACACACACACACTTGCACTCGCAGGGCAGCTCAGTATCACCCGCCGCCTGCACCCCGCCCTCTACGCACTTGGGTTTCTTCCTCTTTCACCTTGACTTCTCTTACTTGTATCCACCCTTGTGACTAAAAAAAAAAGTCCAGATGTGGCTATCTTGAGGCATTAAAACAGGCAATAGACAGAGCTGTTTTGCAGATTTAATCAGTGTTACTTCTGAGGCTAAGCTTTGGTTCAGCTGTGTAAGAAGCTTGTAGGTTAAAACCACGAGTGTAAGCTCTCTGATTGTGGACTGTGATAGACTGTGGGCCATCTTCACGAGGGTGACTAATTAACAGTGCCCTAATTTGGGAAATCATTCATTCTTCGCTGTGATTCAGGCTGTGATTTAACACCATAATCAAAATCAAACCCAATCACCCAGGCTTTCAGGGTCTGCAGGATTACTTTTCGAGTTTGTTGCCATGGCAATCAAGTCCGTCCCATCGTGGCGTTTCCAGAGTGTAGTGAAGGATTAGATGGTGATGTCAGACATCTGTGTCAAATCCCTCTCCAGCTCATTTCAGCCATTTGTCATGTTCTTAGATGAACTTAGACACTTGCAGAGGAAGTGAATGTGCTGCAGCTCCATGATGAGTTTCAAACTCTTGTTTATACCCCGTCTCTTGGCTTTCCAGCTTCCCATCCCTTCCCCCCTGAGGTTATATGGCCTTTGAGGTAAATACCATTTGTTTTGTGGCTTTCCTATGATGGCTGAATAATGGCCTGAAGTATGTGGCTAAATGAGAGTCTGAGGCCGGGGATGGGAGTAATCTCGCCTCTCTTTCTGAGCGGTGACACAGGCCAATAGAGATTAATGAGAGAGCAGGGGTCTTAACACTTTCTCTGCTCCCGAAGAAACAGCATCTGCTTGGCTCCATGTTTATGCTTTTAAACCCCCAAGCAGCTATTTACTGGCCCAACATCGGTGCACTATATTCGCCATCAACCCAACACAGTTTTCTTGAACAGCGAACATATGATATGATTTCAAGTCCCCTTACCATCCAGCATCCGTCAAGAATGTTGACCAGACAGCAAAAAGAGAGTCAGATTTTTAAATGATTTGTTTCTTCCATGTTTACAGTACCACTTTGGCCCAAACCGGAATATCTGAAAAGGATGAATCTTAACTTCTTTGGTGATCCCCTCACACTATTTCACACGTCCTGTGAAGCATCTGGACGTCTTCTGAAAGGGTTTTCACATAATTCAAGGACATGACAACGTGTCCTCTGACTACTCAGCAGGTTCATATTGAGAGATTTGAGGGTCATGTTTCCAGATGAATTAAAATTAAACTTTAGTAAAACTTTTATAAAACATTTTTTCTCTAACTCTGCTATCAGGACAAAAGTTAAATGTTTCCATTTTTAATGACCAAATAGATATATTGCAAAAATAATAATAATATTCCCATCAACCTCGGCTATATTTTCTGTATTGTGCTATTTCACAAATGTTGTTTATCATGCAGACACACTGAACGAAAATGGTGAACACGTAAATTTACTGAATAAACATCAGCACATCGTCTTTGTCATTCTGAGAATATTAGCATCAAGCCATTTAGTTTAAAGCACTATTGTGCTGCGCAGCATGGCTGTAAACCCATCTGTGTTTAGTTTAGTTTTATCTTTATTTGTCCATGTTGTTACTGACCTTAGAGGGTTAATGCTTTTTTTTCAGCCCATCACTGCAAACGTTCGCATGTTCATGTGCAGAATATATTGTTCCCTGAATTTTATATTTTCCGGCCTGATATGCTTTTAAGTAATCTGTGCAGATCTGTTTGGTGCACTGCTGATAATCACAGAGCAATGGTAGCAGGTCAGCTGATGTGGATGCAACATGCCCACCATCTGTGTGCAGCAGTTAATCTCTGGGCGGATTAATCTGGTTCTCCATGAGCAATGAGGGGTTCTTTAGATGCACAATGCACTCTGTGTATAAATGCTCAACGATACCTCTCAAAAATACACCCTGCAGTCCTGTGCTGGAAGGTGACAATGATAATTACTTCTCCAGAGAAAAGAATGCTGTTTAATGAGTGTAGCCGGGAAATGTATTTGGCATTAATACGTGGCTTCTGCTGTGCAGCGCCGTACCCCCCCAATCCTTAAAAAAACAACAGATTACCACTGAAAATAGATTGGATTATATTCAAAGAATTGTGACAGACTGGGAGAGGATCCTCCTCACTGTGCCACACGGCAGCCACCTCCCAGCTGAGATTTGCTCCAATATGGAACTGATTTCAATTAAAGAAAATTCAGCAGATTTCTGTGAAAAGATCAATCAACCAACAATGATTTTTGCCGTATCAGCGAGTTTTAAGCTAGCCGTGTGAAGGATTTGTTTTATTAAACCTGAAACCCCTCCAGCTCCATCGCCTTGGAGTTAAATTGAATGCTCAAATTTAATACTGAGATTATTTTCTTTTGCAGTAATAGCTCCGTAATTCATTCAGAGCTGAGTTTCTCCCCAGGCCCTCGTTAAAAGGCATGAAAGAAATTAACAGCGAAGAGAGTCTTTATCTTGCTTATATGCTAAAAAGGGTTACACATAAGGAAAAGTGCTCTGAAGCTATTTGAGGATGTTTTATAAAGCAACGACACCTCAAGGTATGTAATTCTAATTGCACAGCACTGGGAAAAATGTTGGGAGGAATTAAGACAATGTTGCCCTACTGATTATTTAATAGGCAGACACATTAGCTGAGTGCAGCACATTTTGACATCTAGCTCAACAAAAAAAGTGAAGTCTTTGCTTCACTTTTTCCAGCTTCACCCTGACAAACTCTATCATAAAATTCAAAGTGTGAAAGCTCCTTGCTATAATTTCAGCCTCCTAACAGAGCGGCTGTATACAAGAAGGTGAGTAAGTCCTTGTCCATTCTCCCATAACATCATAACTGTTTACCTGTCCTGCTGTATTCATTGTCTGATATCACAGCTTGCCGACAATCAGTGATTATTTTCCAGATTTATGATACGGTGTCCTACAGTATTTTATCCTCTGCAATATACTCAGTACTCCTCCTTTGATTTATAATAGGCGCTGCCCTGCTCAGCAGCACACGCCACTGTGAGCTCCTTTACACTGTGGTGCAGCAGCACTGATCAGTAGCCCTTGGAGGTGATTTATGAGCAATGGGATTTCCGGTCAGAACAGCTTAATTGAGCCTGTATATTCTCCAGAGCAGTCCTTGAGAAAGGGATAAGGTAATGAGGGGGAAAATGATGAGTGGAAGACACTTTGGCTGTAAATCAGCCCCCTTACAGCTGCCAAGAGGAGACGTTTAAAAAAAAAAACATTATGCACACCTGCACAAATGCTTCAAGTGCTTCAAGTTCACTTGACTGACCTTATAATAAGGCAGTTGAGTGGCTTTCTACTGAAATCTCATTTGTTCCCTGTCCTCACCCAGTGGTGGGCTCTTTGTCTTAGGGGAACCTCAGGTGAGGGAGCCGATGCTCATCCACTCGTTGCTCAGGACTCCTGGATAGTTTCCCTAATTGGGAAGTTTTGCAGCTTGATTCAGAGGGGTTTTTGTTGTTGCTGCTGTTGATGTTTTTGTGCAGTGCAGGAGGCTGAATGGATCCCACAGGGGACTGAGAGAATATCCAAGACTGTGTAGGGCTGCACATTTAATAAAGATAACTAACTGTAATGCTGACAGTGGTTGTCTAAGGAGGTGAATGATCGTGTATTCAGTGTTGTTCTCCGGTGCTGGCGCCAGAGCAGTGAGCTGAGAGAGGAGCCAGGGCGCCACAGGAGAGCAAAAGTAGACTTAGTGTGGACTCAATGCCCGCTGACATCAGCACTATTGACTGACACCTGTCACTACAGTATGTGTGCATGTGTGTGTCTGTGTGTGTGTTTATCCATAGTGGTGAGAGCAGGGCTTCTGACGCTGCAGGGTTAAGTTTGAGGGAAAGCTGCTAAAGTTTTTTATTGTCAATTGTATATTCATAAATACATTTTTAAAAATCCAGTTGTCAGGACTGAAGTGAATTCTGCCCTCTTGAATTTAATTTCATGTCTTTAATAATTTGTTTACTCTCATTTTCCATTGGCTGGACAAAATGTTAAACTCTGTGTTTAAAAGTGCAGCCTCCAAAATGAATCAACACATCAAAAAATAGTTTGATCATAACTATTATTTGAATGTTGGATTTATTGCAGGACTCCTGCATCGCTTGCAG
>JBAJHX010000053.1:15580232-15596194 GCA_037176925.1 Amniataba percoides | reverse complement strand
AACACATCAAAAAATAGTTTGATCATAACTATTATTTGAATGTTGGATTTATTGCAGGACTCCTGCATCGCTTGCAGTAGATTTAGTTAACGTGAACTGAATATTACCATTTTTTTCAGACTTTTGAGGTCCTGAAAACTAAAGCAACTGCAAACACATCACACATGTTGGCTTATCAGAGGACAAATCTCACACAACCAGAAATTTAGGCGTAGTTTTAACCGAATTTACAACAAAAGAAATTTTAAACGTTTTTCACTTACCTGTAGTATTTTCAGGCCATAAAGATGTTTTGGTTTTACCGGTGCAGGTTTTGAGGTCTCAGACAGCACTCCTATATTTGAGGCGAGTGCAGTTTCTTTCGTGCCCCAAAAATCCATAACTCACATGAATTTTTCAGACCTAACTGCCAAGACTTTTTGTGGGAACTATTTCTTCAGTAGAAAGTAGTTCCAAAGAAGTTTGTGGGCTCTTGAGAACAACTGGGACACAGTTTTTGGAGAGAGATGTTTCTGTTGCATTTTTAAATATTATTTTTTGAAGGTTTAAGCAACACAAACATAAATCTGAACACCTTTGTTGTATTAGAGTGGCAGCAGAAAATCTCATAGACAAATATTTCTAAACCAGGACAAGTAAAACTAAATCCCATCCATGACTTGATAATGGCAAAGGTAAGTGAGAATGTAGGTTTTTTGTGGTTTGAGTGAACCTTAACGCTTTACATTTGCCTATTTTTACCTGCACAGACTCTCTGTAAATACTTTGAAGAGGAGTACAGCACGCAAATGGACAAATTATGTGTATTTAGGCCAGCATTTTGAAAATAAAAATGTTAATAATGTCTAGTAAAAGGCAGCAAACTGAAGAGGGGATGAGATGAGATGAAAGCAGACATGGGGCCCCCTAGATGTAATGCATTTGGATTCTTCTGGGGGAGTCCCACCATGCAGGATATCGCTCCCAATTTTCTGCGGGGGGTGATGGTGATGGCATTCACCGTGATTTGTCATTTCGTCCCCGGGATTCATTTGTAATCTGCTCCATTGGTATTTCCACACATTGGAGTTGGCAGAATCAGGCCAGAGTAAGACCCCAAATGTGCTCCAAGGCTGTAAATTGGCTCCCATTTCTCTAACTATGTCCCTGCAGGCTCCTTGTAAAAGAGCATGCAGTATGTAGGTTCAGTATAAGCATAGCTTAGGACACAATGTGGCTTAAAGGGGAGTAAAAAGGAAAAATTGACCCTGGTAGCTGCCATAAAAGTCTGTGAAGAATGTGTTTTTAACTAATAAATAAATAAAGTGGCACTAAACTGAGGCCCAGAGTTGTGATACTAGAATATAAATGTTTTGCTGTGACTGACTTATCCTCCTATTTGAAAAAATCATAATAGTATCTTGTGGGAAAAGCAGTTTGAGCCATTGTTGGATTTTCAGTAAGCTAAAAGCATTTGCACATGATCAATATCTGTCTTTTTTTTCATGAAAAACTGTAGCATAGGCCCGGGAATACCCTTTTTTTAAATCATCATGATGAACAAGTATGCAAATAACAAAGATGTGAACCTCGGGAGAAAGATCTTAAGTCTCCCAGTTAGTCAGCCACATTTCCATTCACTTCTCCGGCGTTTATAAAACCCTGAGATGTCAGTCATCTAAAATTAGATGAGCGAGCAGAAAAACATGTTGGTCTTGGATATTTATGGAGACGCGCTGCAGGCGACAAGACCTCGCCCAGAACGACGTTGGGTATTTTTTTCAGAAGAAAGAGATAAATTGCATATTTCATCTCTCTATTCCAGATGTCAAGCTTAGCGCAAATCATCCTGCGCCTGCCTTGATAAATCCAGACTTCTTCCGCATCCCAACAATAACACCAGTTATCACCTCGGATTTATAACGTTAGGGAAAGTGAATTACAGTCTCTTCCGAACCTCATATAAAACAGAGTCTAATCCTTATATTCATTGTATAAAAGTGAATTGTATGAAATCCTGTTTGCTTGGTTTTACAACATGCCTCTATTGTTCCATGTGTGAATAACAGCTTTTTTTCTGGCCGCCTAATATCTGATAAGCAGGGTAATTCTCCCACTCTTGAATCCACAGGCTTTGCAGTAATTTTCTAATACAAGGGCTGTAATTGTGCTGTCAGACCTGTCTCATGCACAAGAAATCTGCTGTGGGAAATGCAAGGCCTGCAGGCAACCCTGCCAGATAATTGAGGGCGGTTAGCGGTGGCAGTGATGTTTTTTGATTGAAGATTTAATGTTCCTTTGCATCCAAGAGGAGGATGTTGGTTATCGACCGTCTGAAAAGACTGTGAGGCCAGGGCCAGGATCTGAGGCTATTGATCTGTACAGAAAGCAGAGGACCAGCAGCTGCGCTCAGGTGGTTCTGTGGGATAGGCCGGCAAGGTCACCTGGGCCAGGCCAGGCCAGGCAGCGCTGTGACGTTGTGTATATTTGATATGCAAAAACAGATTCATTGATTTTTCATTGGGGTATTAGGATTCAGATCGTGCTAAGTGCGAGGCGAAATGCCATCCAAAGCGGATCTGGGTTTCAAAGACGGGGAAAGCGGCATTGGATTTCAGGACTGAGAGATTTCATGCTGTGTTCCTGCTGAATGGAGGCTGAGAGGAAGAGATATGGGTCCGAGCGCAGAGTCGAGGAGAGGAAGAACGGCCACTGTATCCCTGACAAATTCATTATGTCACAGTCCCCTTCCAGATTTTTTCGCTATTTTATTCTTTGCTGGAATATTAAGAGTCTCATGCCCTTCTTTCTTATGAGTTTCTGGAAGTCCATTCACATCCTAACTCATATCTACTCTTAGTTAAACAGCAGCTTAATAGAGACTTTCAAAAGCCTTGAATTTTTTTTTTAAACTTAAAAAGGCTAATGTCTTTTCTGACCAGGATTAAAGGTTTCACTTTGCATTTATGCCTTAGGTGACAGAGGTAGAAGGGCTGCAGGGGCGGATGTCCCATAATCTCATTACTGTCAAATGCATTTCTGCATATAGAGCAAAATGTACCACCAAGCCCTAACAAAGCCTTTTCCTTTGAACTTGTGTTAGAGGACACTCACTGTCCCAGGAGAGAGGCACTTCTTCATTTATCATCACACGGGCTGTTTTTGGGGTTGCGGCAATACAGTCCCCAAGCCTCGCTCCTTACGGATGCAATGTGGCCACACTGCAGAAATCTCTTTGGCTAAAAATAGTGCTCTCTATAAATGGTGCTTGTGATGCACAGCTATGGTTCTCCTCCCGTTTCCTTGAGATTCTCTCAAGAGGATGAGGCGCACATTAAAATGTCAACAAGGAGGGATCTGTTTCACTTCTTAAATGACACTGGTTTTGTGTGGGGTTGGCTGATGGGCTGAAGATGCGACACATGGGACAAGCACAAGGTTTACAGCCCAGCAGTGTGTCAAACTATTGTGCTAATATGCAAAAACTTGTCACCTCTTGCTGACTGCAGAAACACAGGAAAATGTGGCTGTCACTTTTCATAGTTGTGGCCATTGTGACTAATGCTAACTTTGATCTCACCACATTGTCATTTCTTAAGTGTTACCATCGTTACCTCCTCATATCCATCCATGCAAGGTAAAAGTCATAAAATTATAATCAAACGAAATGGATAACGGTTCTAATAAGAGGAAATGTGAGAGAAAAATCTCAATGCTGATGATGTAACGCGTTGAACAATTTTTTTTTTTAATTTAACAGTACGATGCCAGCGGAGACGCACAAAAAAGATCGCTGAGGGCATGACATCAGTGCTAGGCTGCAGTGCACAGTGTGAAACAGAGTGGCGGCAAGATGAGGAGGACAACAACAAACAACATAATGACATCCTCTCAACAGAGGGTGATACTGCAAGTAGTTTTAACAATGTTAACAGAGCTAATGGAGCAGACAGACAGATCCCCTATGTTGCAAACTTGAGATCTACTGATCTGCCTTTATAAAAAAAGCCTGTGTTAAGGGAAAATGCAGCCTGTCCAGACAAAAACTGCCAGAGACAAATTTTGTTCCCAATCAGAAGCTGTCAGCAACTGTTGCAGCAGATTTTATCAATTGAAAAACATGTTGGTCAGGGTTGACATAACCCAACAAAATGTTATTTTAAATGACGGCAAAATCTTATTATCACCTTGGAAGTTTGGCTGGGTTAAGTCTGATAGTTAACTAGACATCTAAATCTTTGCTGGCCTTTATGTGCTACGTTATGGTGGCAAAACTACAACTGGACAGGTTTAGTGAGAAAAAACAGGAATTTCCATGTAAATCTAAATGTTCTTAAGGTCACAAGAGGGTCCACTGTGCATTAATACAACTCTAACCCATTTATTAGCTTTTTTTGCACACTTACAATCAAGGATTAATGAAATATGTATTGGCATTATATACTCTACCTACACAACATCATCTATCCAACACATAATGACAACATTGGACAAAAAGTTTTACAATGGCATACAGATCTAGGCAGTGCTTTCCTCATTGAACTTAGTCTCAGTCATAACACAGCATGTTTTACCCATCACACAAAACAGTGAATTGAACGTTGTTGTTTGATATTGCATAATTATGCTAAGGGGTGAAATGACATGCAGTGCCATTATCAAAGCCTACTATAACTATATGTGTCATCCGTGGAGTAGTAGTGATATCCCATGGCTAACTCACAGCACCATCTGGGTACATCGATTAAAAAAAAAGCTATTGTGGGCAATTGCACATACAGTATATGTGATAGGTTGATGAACTGAAATGATGTTGCCCCTGAGGTTGCGTTGTTGCTTCAGCTAGTGATATAGTAGCCTGGCTACACCTGGCTCCCGGCTCTCGGAGGTGAGAACAGGGTTAGTGATGTAAGCCCCAACAGGAGTAACCTGATTTACACATGTGCATATCATACACAACACTGTGCATACTTTACAAATCAAAGACTCACACTGCCTTGTCGTTTTTGTGCTCCGCTAGTCATGCTGGCGGGAAAGTGTCCATAGTTTTTCTTTTTCTTTTTTTTTCTAATACAGTATGTGTCTTAGAGGGTGCAGTCTATTTGCTGTGCAGTTAATATTCTTCATTGATTCTGACATGATTCTGTCATCCCATCTTCTCTTTCTTCTTCTGCTTCTTCTTCACACTCATGTTCAGAGCCGGTACTTTCTCAGGAGCTCTGACTGCCACATGTACTTCCTCTCCGGAAAGTGGTCGGGAATCCTAATGCGCCGGAAGTCCTGGATGCATTTCTCCAGCTCCTGCTCTGGAGTCATCTTCTCCTTGTTCGCTTTCCTCTTTGCAGCCTCTCGCTCTCGGACCCCGAAGGTCCTCACGCGGAGCATGTCGGTCTTGCGCCGCATCTCTGCCTGCTGCAGCATGTGAACCGGTCCTTTGGGGCGGTCCAGCGTCTGGATATTGGGCTGCCGCCTCACGGGGCCACAGATCACGGTGCCTTGAGGGGAACTGGCCTCCGACTGGGTCTCAGAACAGGAAGTGGAGAGCTCATTGAAGGAAGTGCCGCTCTCTCCCTCGCGCTCGCTTTTGTGGCTCTTGCAGCAGCAGTCACAGTGCGAAGACATCCACCTCGAGGGTCCACCTAGAAAAAACACACGTAAAACGCATTTGTCAGTCGTTTCGACCGCATGCAGTCAGTTTTATGTTGCAGTGAGACCCTCCTCCGCGCAGAAAGGCACTGTAAACCAATGTCCCAGTTGTCTGTGTGGTGACAGATTCAAGCAGTAATCAAAAGAAACACTTGCACTGATCAAGCAAATGCTGACAAATGCCTATACAGCAGTTTCAACGCCATACAAATATCTTTAAACGAATATCAGATGAGTGTGTGTGGGTATTTAGGGGGGTACAGATGTAAGAACATGCAAGTTATTGGCGCTGACATTTAATTGCTGAATCTCAAAGAGCTGGTGGGCTGTGCATATTGCTTCCACTGATAAGGAGAAACCCCAGAGCTCAGTTCAGCATGGCTCCCTAAAAGACCTTTCCCATTTCCCAAGGCAAAGCTTGTCTCGGAGCCAAAGCAATCTGCTTTGGCGTCGCAATTTCTTATTAGAACTGTATCCCAAACACCTCGTATTAAGACAGCAGTGTATTATTTTTGTGTTTTCAGAACTCACATAAGCCAGCAAGGTGCTCTCTATCTTTAGGGAGGCAAAAAGCTAGAAAAAGCAAGTGAACACAAATAATAATTCATCTTGAGTGTTAACAGAACCGGGTCAAAGAATAATGGAGTGAATAAATGTACCTGCAGGCCTTGCTGGTGTTCTGACCTCCCTTTCATGAAGTTTGGATGAAGAGTTGAACCAGGTAGGATTTTCTTAGTCCTCGTTCTTCCTCCTCTACCTGCTTCTTATATCATCTCACATCCACCTACACTGCTAATTATGAAGCAGAAATGCTGTACTGTGCTGCCCGCTGGCATGTGAAGTGTTCAAGTAAAGACAGTAAACACCGCAGCTGTCTTTCATTTCCCAAAATATCCCTGAACTATGTAGATGTGTATATAGATGTGCTAACAGGTAAAGATGCACGGAAAACTGCTGTTCTCACTGTAATATAAACAACAGTGTATGTGAAATGAACTGATGTACAGAGACTCCCAAAACCTCTTAATGGCTTTTTCCAATGTGATGATACGGATTCAATAGCAATGATATCTCAGAGGGAGCAATAATTTGTCCATTACCTCCTTCCAGTGCATGCACCAATTTATACTGAACAGAGTTCAAGGGGGATTTTAACCTCTCTGCGCACACTGTAATAATGACCTTATCTCTGGCGCAATGATTGCAGTGAGCTGATAGTGAGAGAGTCACTAACAGCTTTTTAATGGCTAATCCATGAGTAAAGAGGCCAATCAGCACACCAATTTCCCCCTGCAGAAAATGAATCAAGCTGAATGCAGTGGCTGAGCAGCACCAGGCAAATGGATGCAGGCGCTTTAGCAAGGAGGATCAAGAGGAGGGGAAGCTGAGCATTGTTTCTAAATGGATGGATGCTGCGGACCAGAGGGGCAACCCGTTTAGGAAACAAGCCAACACCCAATAATAGCATCATAAAATTTTCAGGCCATGCAGGAGAATGAATCGTATTAAAGCCAGTGACAGGCTGAGAAGCACCTGGGCTTGCATTTTGTTTTGTATGACAATTTTCCTAAAAGGGGCATGGATATGGAAATGACTGCTGCCATATAATGCCGGTAATGCAAGAACAAATGTTTGTGTGTGAGAACCACAAACTGTGTGTTTTGGACAAAGTGTCAAGTGTTGATGTCCCAGCTCAGAGCCAAGACAGGAAACGACTAAGAGCCTTGTCAGGAAACACAGTCATTCTTGGGTACATTTAAACAAGTGGGTGTGTATAATACCCTTTGGTATCTTTTCAGGGAAGCCATTGATTGCATTGTGTTCTTCTCAGATCTTTAGAGGCTGTCTAAGAGATCATATTCCAAGCACATTAAAAGACTAGGGCTGGTCCTCAGACAAGACTCGGGCTGCGTCAGGCCGTGCACTTCTCATAAATAACACAGGGAGTCGAGCTCTGCACAGACGCATGCAGGCGTGTCACGAGGGGCATCCTCAAACTCCTCTCATGCTCTGATGAAAGCAGGGACGTTTGTCCTCATGCCTGAGAGAGAGAGAGGTCAGAACTTTATGGACATTCAGCTGCCTGGATGTTAGATAAAAGCAAGAGTTTTTTACCCATTAAAGGTTTTAAATGGCAGAAATGTAGGACATAACGGGGGCTGAAGGCAGACGGCTCTGACGGACTCAAATGTCAGTGGGTTTCTTGCCAGGCATTAGTGTGTTTGTTTTCATCTGTGCCACTAAACTGACTCATCAAGGGTGTCTGATGATTATTCTTTTAATGGCAGAGCAGCTCTGCTCTTCAGTCATGTAATCTGAGAGACACTGGAAGTTCAGAGGCAAAGGAATAAATAAACAGGAGCAAGAAAGACTCATCACTCAGCAATGTTTTTATTGTGAATAACCGGGAGGCCATAATGCAATTTATTTCAGATGTGGACTTAAGTGACCCGGGGCTGTCTGCTTTTCTAATTTGAATCCCAGCAGTGATGTGAACTGTGCCCTCAATCTAAATAAATGAAAATAAGTTTTGAACGCAAAGCGTCATTTTACATCCAGGCTGCTAGAGTCTGATCCCCTGTCCCAAAAGAAAGAACAACACAAATAACTTTTGAATTTCTGAAATATATAGACTACCCTCATTTGCCCAAACACAACAAAATCCTGCGAGGTTGAGTGGTCTGAATCATCTTCAAATGCTTCAGTTGCTGATTGGTTTAAGTACAATAATATTCTCTGTCCAAGACTTGAGAAATGAATAAAATATGGACTATCAGCCCGGGTCAGTTTGGTGGAAAAAAAGCTGCCTGTACAAGGGGTAATATTGCTTGACAGGTCAAATATGCACATTCATTTAGTCGGGCAGGGAGTTAAGCTCATATGAGTGGAGACGGTCTGATCTTAGACATGCTCTTACATTCTGCAGCTCACGTATCAAGTTACCCAAAAAATTTTTTTATTCTCTGCCACAGCCTCAGGAATAGTGTAGTTTACATGCTTGTTAGCTCACAAATTAGGCCAGCATGTCCTTGCAGCAGAAAAAAGGGCTTGTCTTGCAAAGGCAGTGACCGTCCTCACAGGGCGAGGGAAATCCATTTCACCAAGATAGTCCTATTTGCTGCAAAAGTATCACTTCAGCAGTTTGTGTCCAGCCCAACTCAGGGTTACATCCATCCTCTTGCCACATATAATAATGTCTGTAATATATGCATACGATTGAATTTGTCAATATTAATTAGCTCCACTCGGCCAGCCGACTCTGCCGAATCAACCCTCATCAGCAGCAGTGATGAGAAGGAGCTGGAGAGGAATAGTCAGGGTAACCCATGAAGTCCCGACAAGCTTTACATGACCTAACTCAAGGACACTCTCACTCTCTTGTAGGCCCATTACTAACCCGGCCCAAATTATCTGCTTTCCATGAGGAGGGTGACAGCTTCACTGGCTGATTGTTAATGACAAGCGGGCGCTGTCCCCTCCCAGAGTCAGAGGGTGGCTGCCCGCTGAGTGTCTCCCTGACAGAGAGATGAACAAGCAATGCAGACAGATTGAAATGTCCATATCAGCTTCTCCCCGTAGGCCTGTCCCCTGACCTGGAGCCTGCCCCCCTCCCCACAACCCCCACCCTACCCTATTTGCCAGTGCAACGAGAGCAGATGAAGCAGGATGAGGCGGGGATACAGTGAGACAGTGTCCCGGGTATTCACTGAGCTCCTGTCATCACCTAAATGATGCCTCAAGAGGCTGGAGGAGAGAGGAGCTTTGCTTTTGGTCCCTTGCTCCTTGTCAAAGATCTAGTTTAAATCTGAAGAGATTGTGTGTGACGCTGAGCTCCTGCATCAGATCTGCTTTTAATTTCTCCAGCCACAAACTCAAAATGCAACAATTCTTCAGGACAAACCCCATCACGTTTGCACAAAGTGCCCCCTTTCATTTTTTCTTTACACTGCAGGCTTCACTCTCAGAGAGGGCCAAAGCAAAACCTCCTGCATCCCAACACACAGGATACCCTGCCTTCAGAAAACTCTCAGCCCTGCCCACAATGTGAGTTCCACCATCCAAGTAGCCATTAAGAGTCTCTGGAGGGATCATTAAGGTGTAAGATGTCAGAGGGAAGGAGCTGTTATACCTGCTCTCCAACAGCTAGAGAAGCAGAAAAAGGTGAACCAGGGACAGAAAGAATGATAATATTCAAATGATGTTTGAAAAAACGTTTTCTTAAAGGAACATACTGAAGGTAAGTAATGTATCAAAGTCTATATTTAGTCTTTTTACTTGTCAAAATTGCATTATCATTCATCTTGGTAAGGAAGCTACAAGTAGGAACTAATCTGATAACTCTCCTTGTTGGTGCATTCAAGGGCACTCCCCAACATCTGTCATTTGTGAGTCAGCATTCAAACAGTATATTGCTGGAAAATCCAACACCACGAGACAATCAATAAGCAAGAATGGCGAGTGTGGTGGGGTTGGCGTGAGTAAGTTTATTCCATGCATTAGAGGGTTATTCTTTCCTGCCTGATTCCCAATGTGTGGATTTATACAATCCTACCAATGGTTGTCCTTAATTCATGGATATTTTTGTTCTTTGCACAGTTATTTTAATACTGTAGTAAGATTAAATGGAAGAGACGAGGCAGCTGCATAGAAATAATATAAAAGCTGAATAGTAAAAGAGTTAGGAATACAGTCAACATGAAAAACCACCAGCAGAGTCCTTCAAGATTCAGCTCATGCTGCTTCAGAGAATGATTGATTTCAAAAAATGTATTTTCCTTTCACATCTGCAACTTTTCAATAAACTCCCAAGGTGAGCCGATTGTCTACTTGAGCTGATGTAGTGCGCACACCCGAGCCTTACCCCTGACCATCTTTCTGCTCAGGTGCTCTTTAAGACGTGCGGGAGTTTTTCGTGGGAGCGCCATCCATCTCTCGGAGGCATCGCCAATCCATCCAGACTCCAGCCGGGCTCTCTTGGAGCTCGGGAACAGCCCAATCTCTGCCTCCATTACAACCCAGCAATTGATTACTTTCCCCCCGTGTCCCTCCCTGTCGCCTTGTGGCCATTGTTCAGGAGCCATTATGGCCACACATCATCTCATTCACAGACCAAATGAAGACTGCACAGTTATATTAACAGAGCGCACCTGGCAAGTATAATCATTCTCCATCTTTCCTGTGCGTGTCTTCCATTTTGACAAGGCACTTCTGTACAGGCCATTCAGATGGAAAAAGATGAAACTGTCTGTGATGTTACCGACCTTACTGTTCAGTGATTATTTGCTCTGCCACCGTGATGTCAGAGCAGTAATGTCAAAACTATGATGTTATTTTGTTCATAAAGGCGGCTAATTTTCTTCCAAGTATTGACTCAAAGAACCTATTTTAAAAGATAACTTACGTTTTAAATTACCTTTAAAATAGGTTCGCATTCATCTCTATAAATTGCATCTCCACCCTGGGTGAGTGGAGACGAAGAAATATTTTGGGATCACAGATTGCTTTTTAATTAGCCAACAATCTCCTCTTTCCCCTGAGATAATTAGCAATACGGAGACTGGTCCCAAGTGCAAACCCAGAGGTTAGAGTTGTTAATCACTACAGCAATAACATTTAACACTGCCGATCGAAAAAACCTAAATGTCTGTGTCCCGTTAAACAACCTACATTTCTGCTTGACAAATGACCTGGATCACCTACATATGGAAGCCCATTTCTGCAATTAAAAAGAAAGGTAAAAAAAAAATCTAAATGATTCTCTCATTCATTCATTATCACCAGGCAAGAAGTCCATCCTCTTATCCAGTCAGTCACCGGGCCAACATAGAAAGACAGACAAACTATTCACATTCACACTTAGGGGCAACTTACAGTCACCAATTAACCTTACCTGCATGTCTTTTGAGTGTGGGAGGAAGCTGGAGAACCCAGAGAGAACCCACACAGGCTCAGGGAGAACATGCAAACTCCACACAGAAGAGCCCCGGTCAGCCGGTGGGTTTGAATCCAGAAACATCTTGCGGAGAGACAACACTGCTAACAACTACAGCAGTGTGCTGCCGTGATGCTCTCTCATAACTTTAATTACTAATTTCATAATTATGAACTATTTTATTCATTATCTTCTCACAGATTCAACCTTTTTAAAATGTATAATTTGCTGTATGATTTATACCTTTTATTGCATAATTTTACTTTATATCAAAGTGCTAGTTTATGTCATGTATATTTTGATGATGCAATTATTTTGTTGTCTCATAATTGAACTTTTTCACTTTTCATTCATGATTTTGACTGTCTTTGTCTTTTCTCAAAATAACCAATGACTAACTCATCATCTATTTCTGGGTCTCAGTACCTGACCACTTAACACAATACCATGTGAGATTACCAGCTGACTTTGACCAAACCAGCTTCTGTCCTCATTCCTGTTCACTTTCCGTGTGCTGGTTTTGATACATTTCTCCCCGGCCCAGTTGTTTATTCAGAGGGTGAAAAAGTCATACCCGGTCAAATGCAGATTATTCATCATGGCCATCAGGTGCTAAAACTCTTGTTCGTGATGAATGCTCAGACACTGCGGCCTCCTGGGGAAAGAGCCCTTTCCCTGAAAGATCCATTTGTTTTAGTCTATGGAGAAACCAGCAGCATAAATCCTGCCTGGCAAGAGTAGATGACAATAATTAAGAGTTGAGTGTTTTAAGTTTATGAGGGAATGAGCCCCCTGACTGTGAATGCAGACGTTACCAGCAGTAAAATGATGACACTGTGGGCATGTCGGAAAGTCCACATTAAGACTGAGAGTCAGCGGAGCCTGTAGAAAGCAACTGCCGCATTTAACACAAGGAGCAACGCGGATGATGATAAGAAACTGACAGGCTGGAAGAAAGTCTCTCAATTTGTTTACTGCACTGGATTGCTCTTTTTACACTCTTGACAAACCCAGCCTCCCCGTTTCACTTCATATGAGCCTGTGATTGGATGGGAGGAGGGAGGGGGGGGGCAATAAAAAAAGAGAGCAGTGAAATGTTCTGCTGGAAACAACAAACAACAATAAAGCACATCTGTTTCTTGTCCACCCCAAAGGTGCACTTGTCTACATGCATTCTTAGTTTAGGACTACCTGCCCCGGGCCAGCCAGTGTCCCACATTCAGAATCAGGTTACAGTATTAGTTTTGAAAGTAGATGCGGGCCGCTGTGCCGCTGTGAAGCCAGGGCTCTCACGCCTGTCTGCCTTTTGATGTGTCTATCCATCATGCTGACGAGGCCTCTGTCTCCTAACACTCGCCGTGTATGTATGCGCGTTTTCGCCCTCACCTTGTCTCCTCTCTTTTAATGAAAAACCCAGTCTTCTTCCACCGTCTTCCGTGTCTTACCACCAAAAATATTTTCTTGCTCTTCGCTCCCTCGGACCCGATGAACTTTCCTGTCTGCTACTTACTTTAATCTATTTTTGCTCCTCGCTCCCTCTCTCATCTTTCTGCCTCAGTTCTTTCTCCCCATGGCCAGGTCTCATGCAACTTTTACTCCCTCATCCCTCCCGCTCAGCCGCTCTCGCCTCCATCTGCTCTCCTCCCTCTTCTGCACTTCCTTGCCTCCTTAAATCCCCCCCTCCTTCTCTGTTCATTCCTTCCCTCCCTGCACTGTCCTCGTCTCCTCTGCATCCTCTTCCCTTGCGCACTGTACTTAATGCAGTTTCTCCCCTGTCTCTTCCTACTTCCCTCTCATCCTCCTCCCACCATCCCATGTCTTTGTCCCGGGGCGGTGTCTGTTAATGGGGAAGGGGGTGAACACTGACACCATATGCTGCGCTCCAGAAAGTTGAATGACTCAGGAAAAATGTCCTACCTTTCCTGGCTGGATGTGCATGCAGGTCAAGGCAATCCCCTCTGTTATAATTAGCTTGTATTAACAACACTATTGGTAAATCATTAACAAACCATATGTCATGTCCTCACCACACATACACCCCCCCCCCTTTTTTTCCTCCCCCTGCAACTCCAACCTTCACCCACCAACTGGGTTTTCTTCAGCTCCTCCAAAGGGAACCATTCAGAATAATGAACAAAGTGCCTTTTAATCGACCATATGGTCCAACTCCTCCCCTTGCAAAAGGCGGAATGAACCACATTTGCAGCTAATTAAGGCATTTGCTGACGGACTAACTTTTGTCTTCAAGTCCAGCGCAGAGCCGACCACGTGAAAAGCGCTGCCCACCGGTCCTGTATTATTCATAACCCCTCCAAATCTGAGCAGCATGCCGTGTTTACGCATGACGCATGTGTGCTTGAAGCGCAGCAGCAGTGTTGTGACTCAGCCCCCCCATCCCACCTCCCCATCTCCTCTCTTCTTCTCTTCCCTCAGAGGCCTGTGGGCAAGTTTGCCTCATAATCTCTGCCCCAAAAGGGAAGTTTAAAGTCAGCCACTGCACGACGCGCTGTAACGCGACCGTGCCTCCTGGTGGTGTGAGCGCACACACACGCTCCGGCTGGATGAACTTTTTACACCATTTAACGAGAGAGAGAGAAAATAACTTACTAACTACTGATGGTCGTCATGCAAACACACACTGATCAGCCGGTTCACATCACCTGGGTGTGGTTACAAAGGGGGAGGGAGGGGCACTATTTTTTTGTAGTTTTCATGTGATGTCTTTAAACTTGGCTGCAGGTTTTGTACTGTGATTACTTTTGGGAGGGGGGGTCAAATTGATTTATCTCACAATACCTCTGACAGGGCAGAGAGAGAGAGAATAAACCTTCACTCACGGTAGAAGATGTACTGTGCGTAATTGGACCAGACCCTGTCGTCCGCGTAATGCCCGGCGGAGGACGCGGTCAGGGACGTGTTGCAGGCCACGATGTGAAAGCCGCTCTCTGACAGCATGTCGAAAGCCCTCTCCAGGTGCCGGAACTTGAGATAAAACCTGCAGGTGTAGCGGTCCGGCGGCCGGTCCGAGTCCCTGTTCTCGTTCAGGGCGTCTCCGAACACCTCCTTGGCGAGGCCGATCCTGCTGCTGATGAAGATCCTCGGCAACTTTCTGGCCTTGGCGTCGGTTTGGCTCTCCCTGCCTCCTCCTCCGGCGCACACGCCTCTGAACGCCACCGTGATGTAGCCGTACCTCCGGTCCAGCGAGTAGGAGGGAGAAAACCTCAGGTCGCTGCTCTGCGACACGTCGTCGTAGTCGCTGTAGTACAAGTCGTCTGGGAGCAGTTTTGCATCCTCGGACGACAAAAGTTTGACCAGTTCTGGCAGCTGGAAGTACTCCGCCTCTTGTTTCAACCTCCCCCTCTCCGGGAAGTGGTCGGGCAGGACAACTTGCTTGTCTCTGAGGTAATCCAACACATACCGAAAGAGAAAACCATCTCTGTCGATAAAATAACGCCCCCTGAGGTCCCGGGACAAGTCATTTGAAGACCCCTTCTTGTTGGAGAAGAGCTTCCCAAGTAGGGAGTTTGGGAAGCTGGTCAGGGTGGCGTGACGGGTGTAATACACCTGCCCGCCCACGTTCAGCTCCAGAACATCCGATGGAGGGTTTTGCACCGAGCCTTGCTCTTTTGCGGGTTGCGTTTTGCAGTTTTCGCTCAGTGCCATTTTTATTTGCGAAGATATTTATATATATTTTTTATTGTCAGATCTTGCACAAAATCTGAGTGTCTCTCGCGGAGCGCAAACGTCCCAGAAGTTCAGGGTGTGGGGTGCAGCTGCATGGTGCCGATGCGCTCAGACCCAAAGCATAGTCTTGATTGGAGCTGCAGTCCCCGCGTCCAGCGTCTCATTACAAACCAGACCAAGGTGTGCCTACAGTAGATCCTTTAACCCCGTGCGTAAATGTGCCTGCCCACGGTGCATCCTTTTTTTCTCCCTTTGAACAGAATCGATTATCATAACCAGAGAGCGCATCGTGTTACACACATCCGTGACTTCCAAGAAAGATAATCCTCTCTTCACTCTGATATTTCCCACCATCAAAAAAAGTAAAAAGTATATTTTTTTCTGTGCTCAAGGTGTTTTTTCCTCCCCTTTCTTTCTGTGGAAAGGTTTTCCGTTCGGCGCTCTGCTTCTCTCTTCTCTTTCAATCACATCAGTCCGAGAGAAACTGGAGAATGTGCGTGCATCCCATCATGTGCTGCTACTGAGCGTCGCTCCTGACAACTGGGATGCTGAGCGGTGCTCCGAGGCTGCTCACAGGGAGGAGGAGGAGGGTGGACGCGGGACTCCTGTGCGCTCCCATCTCTCCAAACTGCTGAGTGCGGAAACGATTGGTCCGGCAGAAGGTTTGAGATAATGTTGCTCCAAGCTGTGAAAGAGAAGGAGAGAGAGAGAGAGAGAGAGA
>JBAJHX010000053.1:15553622-15575990 GCA_037176925.1 Amniataba percoides | reverse complement strand
CTTCAAGGGAAAAGAAGAAACCTGAGGAAGAGCCACAGATGAGGGATCCCTCTCCCTGGGACGGACAGACGTGCAATTATGAAACTGAGGAGTGATGACAGCACGAGAAGAGGATGATGAATAATAGTAATATCACCAATAAAACAGGTTTGCACTTACGTTGGATGCAGTAATATTTGTTGTTGTTGTTGTTGTTTTTTGTTGTTGTTTTTTCTGGTAAAATGGTGATTTCCACTTTCCATCAAACCGCCCTGAGCCTTTGAGCTTGATAAACCAGGACCCTGCAGACTGCAGTTCCCCTCTCGGCCGGCAGGCGGCGCTGCGTGTTGTAAACATCTCGCTGGTGGGCCTGGCTCGCTCAGTTCTCCATTTTGTATGTTTTTTCCTGGAGGTGAGCGCCTACTTTCCTTAATGGCTAGCTGCGGATCAGCGGAGCTCGGCCAGTTTTTAACGCAGCTCGCCTGACAACGCAAACCCAGCTCGACCCAGAGGCCCGAAAATTCAAGAAAACAACAACAACAACACCGAGCTCGGCTGCGTGTTTTTTTATTTAATTTTTTATTTTGTTTTGTCGTTTTGCCGAGCCATGTAGCGAGGATACGACGCCAGAAGAGGAGCGAGGTTAACAAATATTGAGTCGTGTTGTGGCTGCCACTTTCAACCAAAACAATGTTGACAGACGACCTGTGGACACGCACGACCAATCTGTCATTTCAAGGGTAAATATCATCTCTTTTCCCACACAAACGTCAGCTAAAGAACAAGACCGCACAGTGGCGAGTCTTAAAGCTAAATATCATTTTTAAAGGGGTTGTGCTGGCTAACATCTCTGTCAGCGACCTGAAATGTGAGCAGGAGCTGTTAGCCACGTTGCTAACTAGCATGCAAACAGTTAGCAGCGCGGCTAACGTTAGCTCATCAGACTTCACAGGACAAACTTTACAGCCCGCAGAGTGCGTGTGTGTGGTTTAAGCTCGCGCTGTGTGTGTGTTAATTTAAAGTTTACAAGGTGGAGCTGGTACTGGTGTGAATGTTTTGCTAATAGGAGCACCAGTTAGCAATTATTAGCTTACTTAGCTGCCAAGGGCGCGCAGGAGAGGGTGGGGGGGTGACATGTTGGCAACTTTGCCCCCAGTCTTAAATTGACCTCATGTGTGTTACCTGTTGTTTGCATGTGAGTGGTCGTCGGGCTATTAATTAAAAGAACTTTAGCGTTAGTTTTATGATCCCCCTGTTATGTGTGTAAATGTGGTTGCTGTGCACTGCTGCTTTGCCCTGATTCTGTGTTTCTCCCCTTTCTCCTCTAAAATGAATTCAAATCAGATGGACAAAGGTGGAGTGAAGAAGATAACATACAGAAGAGATGACAATTTAAGCAAACTGGTCTACACCGAAAGTCCTGAGGAGGGAGGTCTGCTTAAAGTGGCTCCTCACAGTGCCATGTCCATTACCTCCGCCACCTCTGTCGTTCTTCCATCCAGCCCGTTGATGCAGCCAGGACAGGTGCCCAACGGCCTCAGCAACAGCCCCCTTCCAGAGGAGCTCACCTCCGCCTCAGTCACTGCCACCGTAGGCCCCCTGTTGGAGGACCCGGAGCCCAGGTGCCCAACCAAAGACCCGAAGCCTCAGCAGCAGCTCCAGACACAGACTTCCACTGCGTTTGGGTGTCAAACCGTGAGGGAAAACTTGGTCCAGTTGGAGGCCAGTATAGCAGACATTACTCAGTCCTCCATGGATTCGCTCATTGGGGGATCAGATCCCAACTTCTTTAACATGAAAACAGAGGACTTCCCCATGGATAAAGGAGATCAGGACCCCATAGACCTCGACCATGCCTTTGAGCACATTGGGAAAGATGTGGACGTGAACCAGAAGTTGTTCAGCGACAACACTCTGGACCTGCTCCAAGACTTCGAGCTCACTGGATCCCCCTCAGATTTCTATGTGGGGGATGATGCCTTCCTGTCCTCCCTTGCAGATGATTCTCTGCTCGGGGACGTCAGCTCGGAGAGGGACATAAAGCCCTCTGTGGCTGAGAGCATTAATGGCAGCGGGGCGGTATCTGTCGCTCTCAACGGCAGCAGTGTGACAAGCCCGGATCAGTCCATCTCCAGTGTTTCCACAGCTACCTCCTTAACCCACACAACCACTTTGTCTGCGCTGGTGAAGAAAGAGAAAGACAGTGGCTTCATTCAGCTCTGCACCCAAGGTGTCATTAAACAGGAGAAGACTTCTGCAGGTCAGAATTATTGCCAGATGAGTGGCACGTCCTCCACCGACATGCCCAGCTCCAACACACTCTCTATCTGTGGGGTCAGCACTTCAGGAGGACAGCACTACCACTTTGGTATCAACACCAGTAGCAACAAAGCTCAGCAGCAGAAGGATCAGAAGCCAGTGTCGAGTCTCTATATCCCAGTGACGACCATCAGTGGGTCCTGGAACAGAGGTATCGGGGACAGCTCTGCCATGCACAGGACCAATGCGGATTTTTCTCCCTCTTACCCCACAAACTTTGTCAGGTAAGAAACTCAGGTAGTAATCAGCTGGGTGGGCTGACCTGACCTTTTGTTTTCAAGGACAGGATTGGGTAGCAAATTGTTAATAGGAATTATTTAACAAGTCAAAATGAATATTTTGTGCTTCTTGGATGTGATCTCTAGAGCTAACTAACATGTAAATTGGAATTGCCTTGGAGTATGTGACTCTTGGTCTGGCAACAAAAGCAACTTAAAATTGGGTTACTCCAATCAAACCTGTTGCAAGGCTTTCGTCCAAAGTGACAGGACTCCTTTAATGCTGGATATCTGTCTATACTGATATTTTGTGATGTATATTTCCCCATCATAAAGCTGCAGAGAGCAAGTTTTGCTGGACAAAGGCATATGTCACATTGAAAACACACACCAACAGAAATCCAATCCAATTCAGCTGACATATCAGTGGGTTTATAACTTTGTATCTTTTGTATTCATGAGTAGATTAGGTCTAGTTTGCTGCTGTACTGTTTGGACAGCCTTTTTTATCCTCAGCATGAACCCAATCCTGACATTTAAACACAGTTGAGGCAGAGCTCACCTGAGAAGTCTCACTGTAAAATCAACCAAAAACCTGTTTTTGGCTCACCGATGCTTACAGACAGGGTGGATAACATACATAATGATTAATTAAGTAATCAAAGTGAGTTGGCTTCTTTATGACATTTTATAGCTCATTTGCTTATAACCTGTGCTCCGAAATAGTTTTGGTATTGTAATTAAGTCTTTGACAGCTCTGAGTGCAGTAAAGAAAGGATCAGAAAGAGAGAGGATTTCATGTATCTGGAACCAGTCTATTTAAAAACATGCCTTGGTTGGCCCCTAATTTAAAGACATGTGCTGTGGCATTGACATAATTATTAATCTGTGCTGAAAGTTTTTCAGCCCTGCTTGTGTCGGTTATAGTTAAACTTAGGCTCACTCTGTTTTCTGGTTGCACAAATTTAACATTGGCGATTAATCATAACCACTCTCACAAAGGTGGCTATCTGCTGTGGTGGCGTCTGTCCAGGATTTTCCAGGTTATGAGTGAATGGACATACACAAATACACACAGCAGCTTTAGATAAAGGGCTCAATATTTGATACAAATGGAAGATATTGATTCCTGCAATCAATGCATTGAAAGTAATGAATTAAATAGAAGGGAAGTAATAGGAACAGAAAAAAATAGAAAAAATATAGTTATGTTAGTAGTTACATCACAGGAGCAGTAATCTTTTATTTGTGCTGAATTAGTTTTAAGGCTGGGCATTTCTCACGTGTTAAGTAACCTGAGTTTGCAACAGAGATAATGAAATGGTATAGATATGTAGAGGTATGTATTAAAATATTGTAAATGAGGAGATTCACTTCTTCAAGTTCAAAGGCTGATCTGTGCTCTTGGATCGTGTCATCTCAGTTGTGGTTCATATAAAGATTACAGGCTTCATGGTTTCATGTGCACCAGAGTTGTATTGTCTGATATATTATCGTGAGACTCCAGCACAATAAATATGCAGCAGTATGCAGCAAATTGGACATATTACTTGCTTAAGCATCTATAGTTAGCTGCTATTCTTTAAAATCATGTTTCATAGCCACAGTGAAACACTTGGTGCTCTACAAACTTCTGCTGTATTTCTGATATATGTGTTTAAGTCTTTTTATTGAACTTTTCCAACAGAGATTAACACAATGAAACATAAAATGGAGCACAGCTCACCAAACTTTTCATAAAAAGAGACCATCTATGTGTGATTAGATGCCACTAAGAATATATTTTTTGTGGTGTGTAAATAGATCTTTTTGTGCTCATTTGTATTTGTCTGTGGAGTTTTTGTGATCTGTTATGGAATGGTGACTTTTCTTCCTTATAGCTGACGGATGAGGAGGTGGACATTTTAAATGTTTTGATTAGCTCAAACAAAAAACTGCTCCCAGCAGGTTTCTTGTGCAGTGTTGGTTACCATAGCAACTGAGTTTGAAATTAAACTCAAACCAGAGACAAAAATCTCCTGGTTTAACCCCCAAGTGACTTGGTTAACCCATTTATCCTGTTCTGTGAGTCAGGCTCGTGGACTCTATAGGATGTGGCTGCAAGAAGAAGCACGAAGATGTGGAGAAAGGATGTGCTGTTTAAAAACCAGGGGATTTCCACTTTTACCAAAGTCAGACATTCAATCTTTTTCTCCCTGACTGGCTAAGCTGAGTATCAGTTTGTGTGCTCATGGCATGACCCACTTCCAACACATCGTCTCTCAAAACCAGATTATTGTGTCATTTTTTATTGTAGTATCTTTTAACTTTTCAGCCTATTGGCTCTGCTCAGCTTCTTGGGGGGGTGGGGGGGTGGTGTGTCATCGGGTTGTTTTGGGCAGATATCTTCGATCCTCCAGTTGCATTATGCCAAAAATAAACCTGAGATGTGCTCTGTGCTCACTTGGAGCCGATCTGTCCCCACGGACCCTCAGAGACATACAGTTCATTCAGCATTAGGGATGAATGAATTGTGGCCTTTTAAAGAACGGTTGTGTCTTTACAGCAGGAGATGTGGAAAAGGCTGCTTGTTCCACTGACTTGCTCTCGTGATTTTGCCGAATTTTAATTTCTGCAGTGATTGCTCTTTGGCATGTCACAGTACAGTACTTGTGCTCCAGAGGCCCCCACAAAGTGTCTTTTGTACAGTTATTACTTTGTTGGCCTGTAGGGTTTTATGGATTCAGCTGTGAACATGGCTCTGGGAGGCAGCCGTGAAATGGTTCAATAGAAATTCTTCACTAGCAGTCGTGCGACAGGGCTGCTTGTCTTAGAGACTTTTTTATGTGTCTCTCTTCTACATTCAGGCCTGTCTGATTCACAGTATCTGAAGGAGTGTTCGACCTTGCAAGGGCAGCAGCTTTGGTTGAGTTCATATAGTTTGGTAGCATCTTCAAGACTCTCTAATTCCGGGATGACCAGGAACAGATGGAGAGAGACACGAGATACACCTCATCTTTGTTTCACATGTGGCTTTAGTTGCCCTGTCTTTGTGTTCTTTAGAGGTGTGTTTGTCAGTGTCTGTGTTTTTGTTGAAGCACATGATTATGTACGTGCATGCGGTGCAAGACCAGATAACTGTGTGGGTGTGCGGCTGTTTGGGTATAGGCTTATCAGCCTGTAAGCTTAGCGTTTCTCTGAGAGTTTGTTATTGTGTGCTGTCTGTTCGCCTCAACCTGTGTGACATTTAGTGGCTTCAAATTAGCTGAATGCTGGGTTGTGGCGGCTCTGTGGTTGCCAGGCGTTTGGCATCAGGTCTCCGTCTCCTCCAGCTTCTCACGCAACAGTGCTGTTGCTGCTGTTTCCTGCTGAGGCTTGTGGCACCCGGTACCTGACCTGCCATCACCCCACAGCTCGCTGCATTGTGCACCACGCAGGTCTTCTTGCAATAGCCTAACAATCTTGCAACACAACCAGTCATCCCTCCACCATGACCAGCATTTCTTTTTCGTACTGCGCCTGCGTATTTCATGCATCACAGTTTTACTGTCTGATGCAGTTTTATGATCTGACTCACAAACAACCGGTTCTCACACAGCGAAGAATGCTTCACCTTGAGAATTGCTCTGCTTTGTTCCTATTTTGGGAACTGCACACCCTCAGCATTAACACTGGGGTGCACTGGAAGGAAATACCTGCACTGAATAGAGAGAAAAAAATGCAGAAACATAATTTCGCTGGTTGATACTCACACGGCTCATTTAGTAGGCCTGTGTTACGTAACCTTTGTTTTTAACGTGGCATTTCCTCCTCTGTCTGTGATTGGCCCAGCCCATTGAAGAGAGTTCAATTTGTGGGTCAGATGTAATGACTTAGCCATATATCCTGCTGCTGACTTTAGCCTGTGCCCCATTTTGTCGCTCACGGCTCTTTGGCAAAGTAAGAAACTCTGTGGATCATATGATTAATAAAAACATTATTTATAATGTGTGCTGTAGATTACTGGAGTTTCTTGGAGGTTTTTGAGTGGATAGTGTGCAATGTAGGAACATTGTTTGCAGGAGCAATAAAACTGGCTCTCTGAAAGAGCTGCTCTCACATCTCACATTCAGACAAAGCAGCATTGTGTAACTTCAGCATCTAGGGTTCTCTTTACAAGCATGTTTGTGAGTAATTTACAGTGCAGGTTTTCACGAGTAAAAGGTGGTTCATTTAGACTTTCAATTAAGTCATTTCAATGGAAATGAGTTCAAACTTTAGTTCAGTTTTTATTCATAAGATGAAACTGTTCACTCTGCTGGATATTAATTCACAGTGGGACAAAAAATCAATGTAACTCTATTTTATTGTCACCTTAGTCACTGGATAATTGATTTTTCCACATTTGCTCGTTGACATTACCTCACCAGACTAAATACTTAATGTCTCCTAGAGAGGACACTGATCACAGGGAGAACGGCTACTTTCATTAACAGGAGAAAAACACACAGCATGGTGGAGAATAAGATGGAGAAGACGGTGACACAGTGGCCGTCCTCATACAAGTCTAAAGTCTGAACACTTTAGTTCCTACCACCGTGATTCTAAAGTTTAGTTGCAATGGCAGAAATACAATCAGAATACAGAAGAAAGTAATTCATGATCAATGATCTGAATAACCTTGTCAATACAGATATCGTTTGATGTTGTTGATGT
This sequence comes from Amniataba percoides, assembly GCA_037176925.1. NCBI lineage: Eukaryota > Metazoa > Chordata > Actinopteri > Centrarchiformes > Terapontidae > Amniataba > Amniataba percoides. Next base: position 15,568,800 of record JBAJHX010000053.1, on the reverse strand, counting down.
TCATTTCAAGGCCCAGATCTGCAGCTCTGAACTGTAGTTTTTATTTTAATTGATTTCAGCTTGGAGCAGTTAACGAGACACCATAGTAGTGCTGCATTAACAGACTTTTTGTTTCTCTTATGTTGCAGCAAACTCAACACGACCTTTTAGTAATTATTTAGCTGCAGCCTGAGCTTATCCAGACACTTAATGGGTGATTAAAATAACTAAACTAATTATTAACAGCATAAAGTAGTTTTCTGTCACTATGGTACCATGCAGGTACTTTTTCAGCAGAGACTCACCTCCCACCACAAACCTACTAGACTACATGACATACACAGATTACCCACAAGGCTAGCCTCCTTAAAGGGGTGCTTTGGCTGGAAATCAGTAATTAGGCAGTATCACTGAAAAATAACCTTATTAATACATGCAATTATTAAGTTCTTGTTTACCTGATAGACAGAGAGAGGGCGCAGAGATCAGGATGTATCATGTCAGGGTTAGGAATAGCTTGTGTTGTGATATCATCAAGCAAAATATTCTAATGGTATTGTGAATGTGTCCAGATTCCCACCCCAATATTTACCAGAGCTGAAATGATTAGGTGATTCACAGGTCGACAGTAAAATAATCCGCAGCTACTTTCAGAAACGGTTAAACTATTTCTCAAGACAGTGTCAGTGTTATATTGTGGTACATTGTATTGTTGCAGGTATAGTCAGTGTTCATGTCTGTAATGTGAATTCCTGGATATTAAATGTTCATCTGTGTTTTTTTATAGTGGTCCCAGTCATATTTGTTGTTGTTATAGGGATGCCACCTCCTAGAAAAATAGATAACAACTTAGCAGCGGCCCCATGCACAAATTGAGCAATATTCACCGATTTGTAGTTTTCATACCTCAGCTCCTCTGCTACTCCCAACGTAAATGCAAAGGAAATGAAGAGTCAATAAGAGTAATGAACAATTGCATCAGCTATATTAAGGATTTAAACACCAGATCAGAGATCTGGGAAAAACATTTCTGTTAACTGTTGCATCTTAACTGTATATTTTGAAGAAGTAAAAACCCATGATGAACTTAGAAACGGGGGTGATTGAAGAGATCATTTATTTGTAAGAAAATGTTGAAAACTCAATTTATTTCATAATTCCTAAGTATTAAGAAAAATGTAATCTTCACCTAACCCTTTTCATGTGATGTGGTAGCTGAGCCAAAGTATTAACAGTTATGGATGCATGTACGTAGTTTGTTCTGTACGTAACTTAAGTTGCCACCTATTCATTATGAAAGAGCAACGGCCAACAAGGAAACACGGCCGATGAATCGTGCCACTTCATCACTGTCAGTCAGTGGGAGGCTTTCCGGTTTTTAGGGCTGGTCCTGTGTCGTCCAGCTGAGAAGGCTAACCATCCCCTAATTTTACTGCCTTCATTAATTATATGTATAAAGTAACTGTAAAGTGATTATCGTTGTTAAGCTGTTATGACAGAACATACAATTCTTCACTATTTTCTGACCTTTAAAAGTACACACAGTTCATTCATCTCTTCTCTTGGGGCAGACTAGTCATTGATTTAAATTTTTGTTAGTTTCAGCCTTTATAATAATTGACTGACTGGTACCAACACAGTGACCAAGTTAAGAAGCAGCTCTGAGCCTGAAGAGCCTGTTGTGCCGTCAGACCAAGGCTGAATGAATCAGTGCCTGGGCAAGTTGAAGAGCACATCCATCTGTGTCTTCACTAAGGTGGTAAAACTTGAGAGAATTTCACAAGTGGGAATATTGTGTCAACTTTGGAAAATGGCTGTGACTCACCTCAGTGCCTAATACGGCTTAGAAAGACAAAACCACTTGAAAATAGACTGTTTGTTGACTTCTTCTGTCATAGCAGACTCGTTAACTGTCTTCCCATGTTGGTTTCCTCAAATCCTACAAAACACAAACTGTGAATATGATTTAGATGCAAAACTACACCATCTATGTAAACATCTTAGGGAAGTACTCTTTGAAGTGCATCCTCTTGATGAAATGTAGCTATGAATCCGTTCCTTAGAGCTGTGTTTGACGGCTGCTGTGCCTCCAGGACTGTATAAAAGAAAAAAAAAATCTGTTGAGTGTGTGTGTTTCTTACTGATCGGATAAGCTCAGTAGTAAAAGTGGGCATTTATCAGCTAACTACTCTGTCCCAGCCCAGAAAGAAGAGCCTTATCAAACCACTGCAGTGACCAATGATCAGTCTTGATTGAATGGCAGCAGTGAAATTCAGACTACAGATTCAACTGGTGCTGCCGAAGTAAAAGTCTGTCGCAGCTGTCGGATGTATCAGCTGAGGTTTGGTGCCTGGTTTGATACATGAGTAGTGTATGGTCTTTAGTCCATTTATATATAGCTATATGTATTTTTATAAAGCTTATATTTAGTGTATGAATAGTCTTGTCTCTGTGTTGGCTCTGCATTTTGAGAGTAATCTCCCCCTGAACCCTCCCCTTCCCCTTCCTCTCTCTCTCTCTCTGTCTCTGTCCCCTTCTTTCTGCCTTCCTGAAACCAAGGGCAGAGACCTTGACTGTCAGCAGAAGCTTTCAGCTGCTGTAAATCACCTTTTATGATTTTGCTTGTGTGTGTGCGTGGCATGCGTGTCTGTTAGCTTTGTGTATTATGCATGAGTGTGTAGGTGTCCGATTGTGTGAATGTGCGTGTGTGTATGCGGGTGTGTCATGAGTGCTGCGGCGGGCAGGCGGATGGACCATAGAGCGCTGCTGCGAAGCTCTCACTCTCCTGACCTACTTTCCCTCCCGCCTCCCCACAGCTGGCGCCGAGCGAACGCAGCAGATCAAATGCCAGCCATTCCAGTCGCTTTCGCGTTGTTACCGCATTCCCCTGTAACCACAATTTTGCTGTTTCTGTATTTAGGTTTTGTTGTGTTTTGACACTGAATAGGCTTATAGAAAGTCCCCATATTGAGGTTAAGAGGATACAGCTAAGTCTGTGCGTTGTTTGTGCCCTTCTTCTTACTTTTGTGTACAGTTGTCGAGTCAGCAAAGTCAAACTTTGGGAGTGGGTTCCTCCCACATCCAGCGGTATCCAGCTAAAGGTATTACGGTTATGCACACAGTGGCAGCTGCAAGCCTTCTATTCATTTTGCAGGTCAGGAAGCCGCCTCCCACCTACACACAGTCACTAACGGCTCCTATTATGGAAACTAATATGGAAACTCAAATCCTGTGGGGTTACTTTTCTTGTGCTCTGCCATGGACTAGGTTTAGTCTTCTTCTCTGGCGTTTGAAGCCAAGCAGTAGTTGCTTTTCTGGGCTGCAAAATGTGTCCGTTATTGGAGCGGGCTTGTCAATACAGCATGAAGGAGGAGACGGATCGCTCACTGCAGATAGGGACACCGAGGGATTGTCTATCTCGATGGTGGCCTGCATCATAAACAAGACCTTAAAAACACTTGATGTAAAACTTCTCCTGCTAGTCAAGATGTTGCAGTAATCTTAAGCAGTTCTATACACACACTGTGTGTTTTTGTTGGGGGCCACACGGGGCAGATATTTTAGAGGAGTCCAGCCCAGTCTTTAGCCAAACAAACCCAGTCCCTCCACTCCACCATAAAAGCTGTGTTGTTGTTCTGCATGCAAGAATGATTCAGAGCGTGCGGACCAGTTCCCCTTTCTATTTTGGTGGCTCTTACCTAGGGGAAGGAGCACTTCCTTCTGCTCCTCCGCTGCTCTCGTCCTCACGCTCACACAGTTTTGATGAAGATGAGGAGATGTTTGTGCAATGCTGATCCACACATCAGCTCAGTGACAATTATTGCACAGAAATCATGTTTTTGAGCATGCAGCTGCCCAGACAGATTTTATTTATGTATTTATTTAGGCTTGACCTCAAGTTATGTGCGACAACAAAATATTTTTCCCCTGACTTGACTTTTTACGGTTATTGAGCTTGAAGTAGGTCAAGAGGGATGATGTAGATATGTGGAATAAATGCACAAAAAAAGGAAGCAGTAGGGCTTTACAGTGATGTAGCTCTAACAGCTGCTTGTCTGAAAAGATGAAACAAAGACAGGGGTATATAGAGCAGGGGCCGGCCAAGCTGCTCGTGACATTCATGGCTAAAAGGGGATTATGAATTGTTAAGCAGGGCACTGGGCCACCGGCATTATCGCAAGTGCGTGAAGTGGCTCGCCTCATTAAAACCCCCGGCCAATTGATCACACTCCTACAGACTTAAGCGGTTAACTTTCTCTGTGCCACTTTCATCGAAGCCGAGGCCCGTCTCGGGGTGCCTCTGCCTTTTTGCGCTGTGTGCGCTCTGACCGACAGTAAACTCTTTGAGGGAATGCGAGAGCTTCCTGTCGATGGCAAGCACTCACTTCAACAGATGGTTTCAGAAAGAGGAAACTCAGTCTCCCCACATTGTTGTCGTGCAGCTTTGATTGGTTTGCGTGTGACGACAGGCAAAAACAAATTTGCAACTCGTCTTCAGGCTCAAGTCGAATGTCATTGACCAGATCCAAATTTGAGGTTTGAGAAAATACTGAAAAGTGACATGGCTTTGAGCTTACTTTGAAAACATGTATCATCTTCAGTAATTGGATTTGAACCAGTAGCATAAAGCCTCCTTGTAAAGCTGACACCATCCCAGTGGGCCACTGAAGGACAAACTGGTTACCCCTCCACACCCTCTGACATCATCATCCTCACTTATTAGCCTCCTCCGCCCACCAAGTTGGTCACCACACCCTCCGCTTGGGGCGTAAAGGACTGTTGTTTGTGCGTGTATACTGTAAGTGTGTGTGTGCTCTCTCAGCAGTGTGTTAAGGAAACCCAGCATAAATCTGTGTGTGAGACAGATGGCTTACTGGTTACATCATCGCAGCAGCACAGCCTTTATATGAAGTGGATTTACTGTATGACCCTTCACAGAGGCTACTGCTATTTGTGTTTACTGGGAGACCTGAGGACTATAATTCAGACTTGTTATTTTTAGTCTAAAATAATTTGTAGAAAATAAATGCAAACTCATCATTTTCAAGTTCTTCTGCATTTGCATCTGCCCTCAGGCTGGAGCAGTTTCCTTAGACAGTGCAAAGACATGCAGGTTAGGATGATTGGCAACAATAAATTGCTCCAAGGTGTGATGCACGTGAATTGTTTTTTTCCATGTCGTGTGATTTACTGGTGACCTTTCCAGGGTGTGCCACGCCCTTTCATGCAATGTCAGCTGGGCTTGGTTCCAGCCTCCAGATCATTCAAGAAATTCCACCCACAAAATGAGGCTTGATTAAGTGGGGCTTCTTGACTGATGATTCAAATCATCATCACTTAGCCTGAGTCTGCCCCACCTCCTGAGGAAATATCTGGATCTTCAGCTGCCAAATTATTCTCTATATTCACCAGATAGATAATTTTTCGTAGCTTTTTTTTCTCTCAGAGCTTTTCACCAAAAGCAGTAGCTGCAGATAACACCACAAACAGAACCAAATTATAAACTTACGGGTTATAAACCAATAAAATTCACTGAAAGATGCTAAAACTGCAGAGGGGAGTTTAGAGTTTGGAGCTTCTATAATTTTATCACCTACATCCTGCTGGAATATTATCTATGGTCAGTTCAATAAGTTCAATCCCTGGTTGACATGAGCCCTCTGTGTGGAGTTTGCATGTTCTCCTGTGCCTGTGTGGGTTCTCTCTGGGTTCTCCAGCTTCTTTCCATAAAGACACACAGGTTAGGTTAATTAGCAACTCTAAATTACTCTCAGGTGTGAGTTGTTGTCTTTCTTCTATGCCAGGCCTGTGACTGACTGGTGTCCAGTCCAGTGGAGCCCGCTTCTCACTGAAGACAGCTGAGATAAACTCCAGCGCCTCCTGCGATGTGTCAGGATAAGCACGTATAGAAAATGGATGGGTGGTGAATTGACTTCATTACTCATAGATTGATCAGTAGTGTTTTGGATTTGTTAGACTTGGATATGTCATTGTTCATTTTATGTTTCCTATCCTTCTGCTTCTACAAATTAATGATTAATGCAGTTTCTGTTTGTACAAGTAATGTGCCTGTGTGGGTTGGCTCATTTCTTTTTTTTTTAGTTAGAATGATTAATCCAATAACCAAGTCTAAGAAATACTTCTTTGTTTACCACTGTTGCTATAAATATTTATAATAATGTTCCCTCTGCTCAGGTTGTCCACCTCAAACGATGATAAATATGGGGTGTGATTTGTTTGTGTGCTTCACTGTGAGACATCCTGGCTGTATCTATTGAATTAAACCCTTTTGTTCTTCACAGCTTTTGGTAAACTGTCTTGGTGCTCTGTGATTTAAAGGAAAGCTGGCAGATTTATTCGATAATGCTGGTCTGCTGGATTTTCATGGGATTTAGTTGCTGTGTGTTCTCAATTAGATGTGCCCCAGGTTTGGCCTTTCACAGCTCCCTCAGGAGGGGCCTGTTAAGTGAGCAACCCACTTTGTAGGGTTACTCCCTCCTCAAACCAACCAGAGGATTTGGGGTTAACCCACCCAGAGTTTGAATTTCAGCTGCACCGAACAATGCAGAGTGCAGTCAAAGATACTCAGGAAATACAAGCTAATAAACTGGGAGGTAAATGGAGATACTGACCGCAGTGTGTTGGTGCTCAGAAAGCTCTCAGCCCGGTCACGGCCAGACAGCCTCTTCTAAGGTCTCTCCCTGATGGGTTTGTTTTTTAATATGGCTGCTGAATCTTTCTGGACTTGATGCTTTGATGTTTCACTTAGGTTTTCCCATCCTGTTACGCCCACTGACTGCTGGGGCCTGGCCTGCTTTCCTCTAATACCCTCGTGTTGTGTAACCAAGTGTAAACTTGGCTCCCCGGTTCAAATCTGCATAAGTGTGTTAGTGTGCAGTTCAGAGCAGCTCCTCTCTAATAAAACATTTTTTGCTGTGGCAGAGTTGTGGACACGCGGATAGACGGACACAGTTGTTGCGCCCCTTGAGCTTGGTTTCCTCTCAGTGTGGTGGGCGGTGTTGTTGCTGTAGCCACTGGCTGAGAAAGGGGGTGTGGACCGCAAGGATTCTGCAAAACCTGATGCCCTCTAGTGGCAGTTTTCAAAAACTGCACCCCTGCCTGCTGTTGACTGTCTGGAAACGTTTGTGGTTCTATCAAAGGAAGAAGGGCTGGTTTATGACAACCACTGGATTTAGGAGGTGACCACAGATCTTCAGATAATTTAGGCTTTAAAGGCCCAAATGGGCACAATGCACTTTTCTTCACTCGTGGTGGTGGGAAGGAATGAAGGCCAAGCTGAGGAAAAACAAGCACAAAGAACACGTTGACTCTGGGAGTCGGTGCATGTGTAGTGTGTCTGTGCAGTTTGTTTATTTAAGGTTTTAGTGCACAGTTGTAAATATGAACTGCAGCTGAACTCTCAAAACTGACAGGATGCTTTCAGGAGTAGAGGAAGAATAAATGACATACTGTAGAAATACGGTATTTGACTAAAATATCCATGTAGTCTGTTTGTAATACTTAAAAATTATTTCATTGCAACACTACACATTGACGGGTAGTGATTAGTTTTTTTATACTTTATTGGTAAAATGTGCAGTATGTTTTATGTTTAAAGTGACCTGGTGGAGTCTTCTTGCAAACAGAGGTTTGGTTTACATTCAACATTACTCAAACTGCGTATCTTTGACGTCCAACAAATGTGGCAATGACTGCATTTCCTTCCTCATAAAATGCTTGCAAATCCAATTTTTTCCCTAAAGGTTTATGAACAAGCAGTTTTCTTCTTTCCTACCCTTGCTGACACATTCGCAGCATTTCTTGAAAGAAACACTATTACCATGTTATTAATATAGTAGTAGTATTACCTGTAGATGGGGAGCTGCACATATAAAAACAGCTCCACAGCACCACTAGGGATGGAAAAACTTTTTTTTACAGACACTAAATATGCCTTACACTTCTCTGCTCTGTCTCTTCCCTCTCTCCTCAGTGTTACCCCCAGACAGGAAGGGGGAACCACTCCATCCCTGGCACAAGGAAAGAGCGGCAAAATCTGCCTGGTTTGCTCTGACGAGGCGTCGGGCTGCCACTATGGCGTTCTCACCTGTGGCAGCTGCAAGGTCTTCTTCAAGAGAGCAGTGGAAGGTACAAAACCAGAAAACAGTATAATTTCCTCACCAATTTCTTCGCCTCCTGTGATAAAGTCATTCATCACTAAACTGTGTCGCATACTTTTGCGGGACTCATTATGATTTTAGGTTAGAGGCATGATCATTACAAAATACAGGACTGTGATACACCTAATTAGTTTTCCCCCCCTGGAGTATTTACCACTGCAGTGAAGGTAAATAACAGATTAATCTTCCTCTTCTGTGCACCTCAGGGCAGCATAATTACCTGTGTGCTGGGCGGAACGACTGCATAATAGACAAGATCAGGAGGAAGAACTGCCCGGCCTGTCGCTTCCGCAAGTGTCAGATGGCAGGCATGAACCTGGAAGGTACATTTTACCCACACAGATATCAGCAAACTGTGCGGTGTAACTGCACCTGTCTGCTCCTCACCATTTCTCTTTGTTTTGTTAACTCTTCCCTGCAAGTCATCATCCCTGTTTTCTCACCCCTGTAGCGCGCAAAACGAAGAAGCTACAACGCCTTAGGGGCAGCCAGCAGAGCAACCCACCTGAGCTGCTTCCTTCCCCGCCGGTCGAGGCTTGTTCGCTCGTGCCCAAGTGCATGCCGCAGCTCGTCCCCACGATGCTGTCCCTGCTGAAGGCCATCGAGCCGGACACCATCTATGCCGGTTACGACAGCACCCTGCCCGACACCTCCACCCGCCTCATGACAACCCTCAACAGGCTGGGCGGCCGGCAGGTCATCTCTGCTGTGAAGTGGGCCAAGGCTCTTCCAGGTCAGTCTGTAATGACATCTCCGTCCATGAAAGAAAAGAATAAAAAACTCAAAGTGATAAATTATAATGTGTTTTGTTTTTTTTTCATTTGTCTCACACACAACCTAGTAGGTGTTTTATTTTAACAGCATAAGACAAGCGTGAATATTTGACAGGTGTTTAACGTATTGGTGCAGCACAGTACAGGTGTTTTCTCCCTTTTGATTTGTGTCAGCAAACAGACTTTTTAAGCAGATGGGTCAATTTCTACCTCTATAAAATAAAATGTGATATCACCTCTTGTGAGTTTTTACTGGACATCTCAAACAGTTGTCTGTTCGACTTGGTAACTTTTCCTTGTCACCCTCCTACACATACACATGCGGCTGTGTTTGTGGTCTGTTAAAGTCTGTGTCTGTCCCCTCAGGTTTTAGGAACCTGCACCTGGACGACCAGATGACCTTGCTTCAGTGCTCCTGGCTCTTCCTCATGTCCTTCGGTCTTGGCTGGAGGTCCTACCAGCAGTGCAACGGCAACATGCTTTGCTTCGCACCGGACCTCGTCATCAACGAGTGCGTCTCATTCCACGTTCAGTCCATCCCATTCTGTCATACCAAAAGCAGAGTACAGTAGTGTGAAATCACTGATGCCAGTATTTAGTAGTTTATGATTATTTACAGGGTTTTTGTTTTCCCTCCACATAAATTGAGCACATTTTTGAGCCTATGATTAGTCAGTCAATGCATACATCTGTTTGTGTATGTGCGTGAGTGCAGATCTCTCCTCTGTGCTGCGTGTGTGGTATCTCTCGAGAACCAAACGGTGTCTGTCAGCTGTCATCAGTAATCAGTGTTTCATCTTTGTTAGATACTCAATGACTCCGTTTATAAACAGCTCTGAGTGTAGCGAGCAGTTGGCACAGCCACCGTGCTTTGGGCTGTAATGCGCCTTTTGCTTTTTTCCTCCCTTTTTTTTCCCCCTGTCATAATCACAAACTGAAGTTAATCTGATCATAATTAATATCTAACATTAAGCCTGCGAACAAAATTCCGCAACAGCATTTGATTTTGAAACATTACTGAAATACTGCTTAGTTTGACCTCCAGTTCTTAAATGAAAGTGGTGCTAAGTGTTCCCTGGAGATATCTGCTTATTTCTAATGGGAATGCAGTTTAGATTTTAAGATGGATTCATGAATAATGTCTAAGAATTAGGCCAAGACTTTTTTTTAATGAATTATCTGTTCACATTTACTCAAATTAAGGATTGATTAAGTTACTCCTGAGTTCATGTCCGTTCCCACTTTCACCCACAATAATAGTTTGTGAGGCGACACTCGCTCATCTGAAATATGCATCTCAACCTTCTGTGACAAACTAATAGACTGAATCTGATGTCTGGAAGGATGATTTAGAGTGGGATCCACAAATTGTTAGCAGAAGACCCTGAACATTTAATCTACAGAGAGATTACAGGGAGCCGCTTCATCTCCCTGATTGAGGGCACACGAGGTGCCCGATAAATCAGCTACAACTTGAGGACAAACCGCGAACGTGCAGGTTAACCGTTTCTGTTCTTACTCCACCAGGGAGAGGATGAAGCTGCCCTACATGGCTGACCAGTGCGAGCAGATGCTGAAGATTTCCAGCGAGTTTGTGCGGCTGCAGGTTTCCCACGACGAGTATTTGTGCATGAAGGTCCTGCTGCTTCTCAGTACAGGTGAGACTTTTCACCTCGGTGCAGCAGAACCGCCCCGCCCTTCCTCCCTCACATGTCGAGCGTGGTGTTTGTGCGATCATTACAAAAGCCATTACTCCGATCCAATACTGTCCAAGGCTGCTTAAAGTTAATGTTGATGTATTTGCAGGACGAGAACGTCACATTGCAGCACTTTCCCAACTCATTAACTGACATGCAGTTATCGTAAATCAGAACAGAAACTTCACTTGACATAGAAAACAACACACACACACATCAACAGCCAGAGCACTTGGCAATAACAGCAGAAGCATGCAACCTCATTGTTTTACATGTTGCACTGTAGGTATAATCAAAGACCCAATTATAATATCATAGCCATAATTGTAGGTAGCTTTAACACTGTCTGCTCTGCCCTCCTTAAGGTGTGATGGGGTTTTTTTCTGGCAGGCGTTCTTGTAAATCCTTTGCTATTAAACTTTACTGGGAGTGGACTCCGAAAATGTGAATGACTCATTTGCTGTTTTTAGCCCTTCACAGCATGAACATGATGATTTAAAATAGAAAGAACGTCCTTTGCTTTTGTAGTTTTAAGCTGAGAGTTTTTTCCGTGTGTCAGGTCTTGGCATGAGCAGTTCCCCTCAGGCAGTGTGCGTTGTCCTTTTCTCTGTCCCAGATGTTGACCTTTTAGTTTCCCCCTCTCCTGCAGTGCCAAAGGACGGCCTGAAGAGCCAGGCGGTGTTTGATGATATTCGGATGTCGTACATTAAGGAGCTGGGGAAAGCCATCGTGAAGCGTGAGGAGAACTCCAGCCAGAACTGGCAGCGTTTCTATCAGCTCACCAAGCTGCTGGACTCCATGCATGAGGTACAGAGGTCCACTGCACAAAGAAAAATACCTTATCTAACATCAGCAGTTACATGAAATTAGCAGGGACTATTCACCACCTGCAGTCTGCAACTTCTTAATGCTTAAGCAGCGATTCACTGTCTGTGATTGATCTGATTAGTTAAAGCATTAACATGGTGGTTCAAAGAAGCCAAGCAAAAAATCCTTTTTTTAACTTTCCTTGATTTGCAGTGTCTGTTAGTAAAACGTAACTAAACCAAACATAAGTAAAACATTTCTGCACAGTGATGCTGCGTGATATGAGACAGGAAGTCACTAATACTAATCTGTGACCCAAAGTAAAAGAACTAATCTCTTAAAGATTAGGATCTCTGTACTTGCTTACAATGGCTGTACCAGACATAGATATGGCATAATAATGATTATAATAATAATCTTTTTTGGTAATAATGAAAACAGCATTGAGCAAAGTGTCTGCAAGTTTTATTGGTGTAAGAGATTGTCTTGACATCTGCATGTGAATAGTTTCACGCTTCTGTTACAAGAAACAAAGAGGTGCTAGCACCAATTCTCATCTCGTGCTCATCTAATCCATAACTGTGTAACATGATGCTGAGTGTGCACGTCAGTGTAGTATGTGAATAGACTGTCACAGGCACTGTGTTCTGATAGGCCTGGGAAATATAAACTATATAAACAGAAGAAAACTCAAAACAAACAAGTGAGTTTTTTATTAAATGTGCTTTTAGTTTATTTTTGTGCAATTAACAGATTTTGTGCCAGCAGCTTACAGGATTGTTCATGATTTTTCAGGCTCTGCATCTACTACTACTGCTCAGAGAACGTTTTAAGCTCAATGGAAACATCATCTTAATTTATACTGTAATATCTAATCATATTGACTCACAACAAAATGATTGTTTAAAAAAAAGTCCACGTGAGACGCAGATATATCATGCTAGTACAAAAGCTTTAACAAAAGATTTTTTCAATCCCATCACCAAATGTTGAAATGTGTATTTTTGTTGATTATCCACTAATACACTTCGCCCCGTGTGTGTCGGCAGATGGTTGGTGGACTGCTCAACTTCTGCTTCTACACCTTTGTGAATAAATCCCTGAGCGTGGAGTTCCCAGAGATGTTGGCAGAGATCATCAGCAACCAGTTACCAAAATTCAAGGCCGGAAGCGTCAAACCGCTTCTCTTCCACCAGAGATGACTTTGCCCCCGTGACAGACACAATGCCTTAAAAATCCCACCACATCACCTCACCGCCCCTCCACCACGACCACCCCCCCAACCCCTAAAACCCCCCCGGAGAGTGACGACGAAAGGGCCGAGGATCCGAGGCGAGGAGTGACTGATGTTTCTGGGAGCGAGTATGCAACTTAGTGTAGTGGCTCGCCGGTCTGGTGGGAGTCATCGGAGAGTCCAGACGGCGAGCGCAAAAAGGTTTTTGTTTTGTCGAGTCAGTCGAAGATGTAGTGTATAACAAATAGGAAGTGTTTGTAAGATAATCACAAAGACAAGTAGGCTAACATCCATGTCGTCTCAGGTTTCTTACCTTCAAATACAGAACGATATCTGAAATAGATAAAACAAGTATCTGTGTACAGGTTCTGATAGTATTTTCTACATTTTCAAATTGTAACAGTTTATACAATTTTCCAGGTCGTTGTTACCTGGATGGTAACAAAGCTTAATTAATAACATGCTCTTAAAGTAGGCTTTTAGACTGTATGTCCCTCTTTTAGTTTTTATAGGAGGTTGTAACAAAATGTTTTACAGTCACACATGGAAAAAAAAACGTCTTTTTTCCAGTCATTTAAAAAAGCATATTTCATTGCTTTAACTGATACTTTGGACATTATAAACAATTCTGTTGGATTGTTAATCGTCGTGCTCCCTTCAAAGGAAAATTTCTCCCACACACTGACCTCTTCCAGGTTTACAAACATCTGTTATAAAAGGGAAAAAAATGTGCCTTTTTTGCTTCAAATATCATCGTAGCCATTTCTTCCTTCTTGTCTCAAGGCGTGCTTCTCTTCAACCCACCATGGTCTCCCTTCGTCGTGCGTTGATTGTACTGTTCATGTCACATGCAGTCGCAAGTTTTCCTTCTCTCTCTCTTTTTTTCTCTCCGTGACTGTGTTTATCCTTTAGAAGTGGCAGCTCGGTCCATCCTCCACGTGCAGAAATTATGCTTACCGTTGAGAAAGAATATTCAAAGCCTGCTTCCTTTCACGTCATCTCCCGCACACTCGGCTGCGCAAGTGCGATTCGAGCACTTTGTAACCCTGCTTAAGGCTTTAAAAGACTGTGAAGAAAGACTGTTATGCTGTGCCAGTCTTTAGTATATGACCTTAGATTGACGTTAGGGAGCTTTTTCTTGTAGGAAATAGCCCACTTTGTTTTGTTTTAGCCCCACTCCTGCCCCAGTAGTGTAATGATTGAATGTGACAGATACCTGCGTCTACCAATCAGACAGGAGAGGGCATATTTTATGGAGTTCATCAGGAAAACTAATTTCTATGTCATCTAACATGGCTCAAACTAGTTGGATAAAAACCGTCCTTGATTTTTTTTTTTTTCCAGTAAAACTGACAAACGTAGTCATGAATCTGACCCCTGCTGAGCCTTCTTCAACAGTAATTATTGCTTTGCTCCATTTGTTTAAAGGAGAAGTTTAAATGCCCTTTCTTTGCAAGAGTTAGGTGTGTGTGTGTGTGTGTGTGTGTGTGTGTGTGTGTGTGTGTGTGTGTGTGTGTTAAATATGTAGCTGGAGTCAGCAGGCAGTTAGCTTTAGCTTAGCACAGAGTGAAACAAAAAAAAGCAGTTCACCTGCACCTCTGAAGCTCGGTAATATACGTCATATGGAGTTTGTTTTTATCTGTACAAAAATGAAAGAAAAGCGGGTTGTGTCTGGCTTTTTCTAACTAAGTCAGCATTAACAGTCTCCTCTGGTCACCTGGCAGCTGGTCGGGGCTATAAAGCAGTCAGCCCAACCCACCATAAAGTTTTTGTATCGATTATACAAACGAGGTTTAATGTGTGTCGCTGAGCTGTAAGAGGTGATCATAAGACTGAACCAGGCAAGCCATTTCCCTCTGTTTCCCGTCTTTATACTAAGCTAAAGCTAACAAGGGTCCTGGCTTCATATTTAGCATGGAGATGTGAGAGTGGCATCAGCTGTCTCACTTAACTTTTGACCAGAAAGTGAATAAAAGAAGTAAAAAAAAAAAACAATATCGTATGACAGCTTGTGTATACAGCACGTAAGATCAGGCAGACTCCGATTACCCTATAAACCTCCTGCAGCTGCTGATAACCTTTAAACTTCCTTCTGTTCAACTTTTTTAACACCCTGTAGGCACCTTGTCTTAATGTCTGTGCATCATCAAACACTTGCATGTTTTCTTTGTTTTGCTAGCTAGTCACACCCTAGTGTTTGATAGCACTTAGCATCAGTCCCCTCATGGGAATCACAGTGAAAGTGTGGCGTCACTGACTGGGGGAGGCGGGCAAAATGGATCCTTTTTATTCTCTGGGAACTATTTCAGTGCCAAACTCCTGTTTTGTCTGTTTTCAGTGATGCTGAACATTGGTCAGTGTTTGCATCAGAAGGGGCGGGGGGGGGGGGGGGGGTATTGAGGCTTCTGAATTTTTTCCCAAAAGTTGAGAATTCTTTCCTTCGGTCCGCTGGGTTGAGGCTTTTTCTGTCAGCTCGAAAGAACACACGTCTAAACCCCATTCACTCCG
>JBAJHX010000053.1:15535939-15553522 GCA_037176925.1 Amniataba percoides | reverse complement strand
CCCCCCCCCCCCCCCCCCCCCCCCCCCCCCCCCCCCCCCCCCCCCCCCCCCCCCCCCCCCCCCCCCCCACCAACCCCTCTGAATTTGTTCACAAAAGTTGAGAATTATCTGCTTCGGTCCGCTGGATTGAGGCTGTTGCTGTCGAACGATAACTGAGCTGCATGTTGTAACCTTCACAGATGTGTTGTGTGATCACAGAATAATGTCGGTCCGTCAGTATCTCTCTTTGTGTTTTTTTTTTTTCTTTTGCTCAATTTGTTTCCCTCAATGTGTTGTTTGCAAGCACAAAATTATCCAGGTTTTGACATGAATGTGAACCTTCGAGAGCAGTTCATTGAGTTGAAAAGAAATGTCTTGACAAGGCCAGTTTCTAAATAATTGGATAAATATGTCAAGTGAGCAACTAAAAAAGGCTCATAGGTGCATTTATTAAGTAAAACGTCAATGTTCTGCTGTTGGAATTTCGCTAAACTATCCCAACAACAAGTGTAAAAGCACTTATCACACATGTTGAACCGCTCCCATGCTCAGGTCGTTTGACGCTCGATGTCCAATTCCCACTGTACGGGGTTGTCCACGTTTTATGTCCTGACTGAAACAACCAAAAACATTCACTTTGGAGTCCCAAAATGTGTCCCTTTCTGTGATTTTGTTATGTGTTTTTGTCAGTAATTTTGAAAAAAGTTGACGGATTAGGAACGTTTTCAGGAATGTGCTGCCACCTTCACCATTCACGCCCAGGATCAGAAAAAGCATACTTGTTATTTTAACATTTATTCCGAATCTTTGAAAACCATCTTCATTAACCACAAAGGGTTACTCATGGGTTACTTTCACATTCAGTGTATCCAAATCTCTGCTGCTGCTGCTGCTGCTGCTCATTTAAACAGGTATATATAAAATATATATATGAAATCGCACACTTGCCTCTTCTTGCTCAAAAATGTATCCTTGCTTACTTTCTTATACATTTTTGAGGAGGACAACTGAATATGCAATAGAAATGACAGATAATCTGTTACCATCACATAACTTCCTCTTTTTTTTTTCTTTCCAGTATAAGCTATTTGCATACAGGAGATTCACATTTAACTTTTATCTCTGCAGGCCAGATTTTCAGGAAAAGATACACTTCGTCAGTAATCAGTCAACCAAGACTGCACAAAGCAAGCCTATTTGATGTTTGACTACAAGGTGACCAAAGCGAGTACAGACGAATACAACATATGTCAGTGTAAACTAAGTAGCTCCTAGAAGACAAATGTACAGTGGTTTTGTTTTTAAACACATTTTTTTACTCTAACATGATGGCTTTGGTCAAATTGTGTAATACTGTGAATAGGATAGGAGTCTTTTTCACACACAAACTGTTTGTGAAAGTAATCAACCAGCTTGAATCTAAAAAGATTTGCACTACCCAAATATTGTTTTGAAAATCTATTTTGTATAAAACATATGCAGACATTAACTTTTGAGAATTATCAAGGGCAGATCATGTTTCACTGGTATATGCTTTCTCTAAAAAAAACAAACATTTGTTTTGCTTAAAAAGTTTTGAATATGTATATATAATCCATTGTAAAGAAAATGTGGTGTATTTGTCTCCAAATAATAGTTTTTCTATACCCACTCTCTGTATTATTTCTCCTCTGTAGTGTGACTCCTGTTGATCTTTTTCCTCCATTGATTAAAGGTCGAACTGTATGTCTTTGTGTGGTACTTCTCAAAATGAACTGTATGCTGATGTTGCCTTGATATTAACTCGATGATTCTGAATAGTGGAAACGTTAAGCTCTTTCTGAGACACTTTTTACGATCACGCCCAAGCACCTGTTCATCAAAATAAACGCGCTTTTCCATTCTGAAACCGGCTTTGACTTTACTGAACTTCTCCACCTTCGTGTTCGCAAAGTAATTTAAACTTTAAAAACCCTTCAAGGGTTACGTGACTTAAACAAAAAAGACCAGTCATGAGTCTTCACCAGGGCTCACATGGAGTAAACCTGCTGAGGAGAGCCAGTCAGCACCGGGTTCAGCTGTAAAGTATGTAGTAAAGGTACAATGAATTGCATGCATTAAAGTGTACATCACTTTAATGTTGTAGCTGCTAAAAGTGGAGATAGTCTAAAACGAAACATACTTTCCAAAACTAATCCAAAAAATATCAGTCGACCCGTCTGACATTAAATGACATTACAAAGTGAAGTCACTGATATTATGTGGGGGGGCTGTCTTTAACTTTGCTGCTTAATTATTCATGAACATACATAGTTAATGAGAGGCCTCTGTAGTGTGGAGCCAAGTCTTCAGGGAAGTCTAAGAAATCCCCCACTGAAGCACCGTCTACTTTTCAAAGCATCCCTGCATCACATCTGAAAAACTCATCAGTGACTCTCCACATTCTTCATTCACTCGACAACAGTTCCTAAATGAAAGCTGAACACGTAAACACCTGAAACCATCGTCCAGTCTTCACATCACATCTCCAGTCTCATTCAACCATCATCATGAACTTTCCCTTATTATAAGTAAATCTGTGCAAACTGTTCTGCAGTTTCCACATCAACAACAACAACAACAACAACAATAATAATAATCTAAATAATAAGTGTATCCCTGCAGTGTGTTACATCAGAGATCAGGGGTTCATCCCAGGTTGAGGGTTACACTCGTGAACGCGCATCCAGCTGCCTCCTGCCTGCGCTCGTTCACGCGCCCGCAGACACCTGACCACTGCGGGAACGAGGCCCGATGGAGACCAAGACCCCCCCCCCTCCTCCCGGCTCAGTGCGCGGCCCCGCCCCTCTCTTCCCCACCGAGCAGGATGGCGGACGGCGCGGAGCTGCTCCTGTCCGGGCCTCGGGCCGCGGGGCTCGGCCTGACTCGGCTGTACTGCATGAACGGCGGCCATCACCTGCAGATCCTCCCCGATGGGACCGTGCAGGGCCGGCGGGAGGAGCGGGACCCCCACAGTAAGGCTGCTGCACCCAGCACGCACCCATCATGCAGGCCTGCAGCGCGGTGCGTTCACTGACCCGCTGCAGCTGTGCCAGGCCCGCAGAGACAAAACACAGCAACAAATGTGCAACTTATTCACTGACTTTGTCTTTAAAAGAGCAGCTTGGAAAAGATAGAAACAGCACTTCTGGTTTGCACGAGTCTGTGTGTGACTCTGAAGCTGATTTAAACTAATAAAGAATAAAATGAGCGTTGTAGTGAATTATAAATCATGCTGCTGTTTGGTGTCGGATAAAAAAAAAACCTTGTTTTCTTGAAGGTCAAACTCTGCTGTGAAAACTGGTAAATGCTACAGAAGAAAATACACACAGTGGAAAAAAGGTCTTCTCAATGATGTCAAAAACTGAAAGATCACAGCGTAAACATGTCAGCGTCACCTCTGTCTCCATCAGTCCTCTCACCGCCATGTGGACTGTGATACTTTGTGAAAATGTATCACGCTGTTTTATACATTTCTTCTATAAAAATGCATTAGAGAGGTAAAGTGTAGGCCATTAGCGCAAACGGCGGCTCATTCATAGTGATCTTACTTCTTGTTAAATTAACTAATAAGACGAATTCAAGAAAATGCACGACAGCCTTTTATCCAGTTTGTTTCTTAAAATAAAAAGGGTGGCTCCATGTTTTTTTACTTGAATACATCCATCTGTTGAAAGGACAAATTAATGTTGGAGACCTGAAGACAACAGATTCTTACTGACTTGTGTTTGCAGAGGTGTACTCATAGGTGTTATTTGTCTTATTTTTTTTCCTCCTCCAGCTGTCTTAAAGCTCAAAGCCGTGGACCGAGGAGTGGTGGTCATCCAGGGAACGGAGGCCGGGCGATATTTGGCCATGAGCGACGAGGGCCGACTGTACAGCTCAGTGAGTGTAGTAGACCTGGTGATCCGTACGACAGCAAAATCGCTGAATCAATCTTCTGATCTCTGCTGTAAATGAGTCGTTTCTGTCAGGTGCTACTGTTGTGTGTTTTTGTCTCTCTCTCTCTCTCTCTCTCTCTCTCTCTCTCTCTCTCTCTCTCAGCCCACGGTGACTGACGAATGTTACTTTCTGGAGAAGCTGGAGGAGAACCACTACAACACGTATCTCTCTCAAAGGCACCGGGAGAAGAGCTGGTACGTGGCTCTGAAGAAGAACGGAAAGCCTAAACTGGGCCCGAGGACTCACATCGGACAGAAGGCCATCTTCTTTCTGCCCCGACAGCTGACTGAGTCAGCGGAGTGAAGACCTCCACCTCCTTCTCCACCTCCTCTTCCTCCTCCTCCTCCTCCTCCTCTCTGCACACAGCGATACCTCGACACATACAAGCTGCTGTAGGACAGGTTTAGTTAAAATACACCTGTCAAGACCAGAAAGGAGTTCTGGAGTACGATCATAAAAGGGACTGTTTTGTCCAGATATTAGTCTCAGTCCTGATAAAATTCATCAGAGCTAAAACACTTGTGCACTAACATCACATCTGTCTCATTTGGTAACAGCAAGAAAACCTTTTACTGATTGAATGTGAATGACTGGTTCTCAGACTGATGGGCATTTCAGATGATTTTGTGGCATTAGAATATAAACACTGAACAGTATTATTCTTTAAATATATTTACCATATATCATGTTAGTTGTCTAAGTGAAATTTAGTCCAATCAGAGGAAAAAATTAACTATTCATTCTTGTGGATCTGGACAGAGATATGTGTGTAAGAATTGCTTTAAAGGAATCAGTGTGACCTACGAGAAGGACAATTTTAAAAGCTTTACCTTGACTGTAAAATGACACACATGACTGAGAAATTTGACCGCTCGGTTCAAGGTCGAGTGCTCAGAGTCCTTTCTGGTATAACCTTTGTATTATCTGTGCTTTGAGAAGTGACGTCTCTTCAGGTCAGAAGAGAAAAAACAAAACAACGAGCAGCTTGAAAAGGTCCACCGCTCTGCATAATGCTGAAGCGTCACAAGCTGAAGAGGTGAAGAGCCGTTCATATTTACACGTTGCCGCCACTTGGTGCCACTAATGTGTAAATTTGCACGGTGCACCATTAAACGTACATAAAGGCTGTCACACATTTGAGCTTCACGACAGCGACCTGTAAAAATGTATGTAATGTTGTATGACACTGCGTATTGTCCGCGAGTCAGCCACACGACAGTCAACACTCCAGACGCAGTAATGACGCATTAAAAGTGACATTTATTTAACACTAAACATTTTCTGTACAGTTTCATATCAACAAAACCCCAAGACTGCAGCTCTACATCACATAGAAAGAAGCATAATGTGTCTGTATCAAAGCCATGGCAGAGTTATGAAGTCAACTGATCTGTTGGTGGGACCAAACTAAAATTCGTATCGGCTCCTTTCACTGACAACAGTGGTTAGACTGTGAAGACTGCTTTTTCCTGACATGCTGTTTCCTCTCATTATATAAACCCGAAACCAAATCCTGCATCACTGCGTCATTCATATCTTGTTTTATATGTGTGGGGCTTCAATTAGTGACTTGAACCTCCTCCGGGTTTTACTGGTTATGTGTCTAAAAGTGCACCTGCAAACAACATTCTTTGATATAGTTTTGATACCCACACAAGATAACTAACATCTTACACCTCATCAATCATTTAAAAAAGAAAAAAAAGAAGAAAAAAAACAGTTTCTTTTCCATGTCTGTCAATTAAATCTTAAGGCAAAAAACACCTCCAACCTGAAAATGGAATTTGAGTTATTTTAATGTTCTTAGATAATTTGATCCAAATGTCTGAGATGTGAGATCATCAACAGCTGAAACCCAGACAGGCGAGACTCTTTTAATCTCGGAGTTTTTCCACTGACGATGACTGAGACTCACTGACTCACTGGTGAGTCGTGGAAAGGTCAGACCGTTACATCTAAATTACCTTTTTCTAAGGACATGAACCAGAAAATGTGCTCATAAAACCACATTTCTTTTTAAAATAATCATCTCTTACCGGTCAGCTGAGCTGCTCCGGGGGGTTTCTCCTTTGACATTTGTGGCCATCCGGTTAAAGAACTCATGCAGGATTATCTAAGATCACATTTGTAACCTAAATTCTTTTTTTCAGGGTGGACACTTTTACCTGATTTAACATTTAACAGGCAAAATGATAACCTCTGATACACGTGTGTCATTTCTCTACCGACACTGGGTTTGAATCACAAGCGTGGAGGATGTTTCCTTATCACAATGCCCTTAATGAACACTTTCTTACACCGCAAGAGCAGCGGACAACACTGCCCCCTCCTGGCTAAAAAAAAAGAAAAAAAAAAGGGGGGTGGCAACACTGCTTAAAGCCAACAGGTGAGTGAAATGTGTGGTAATCTTTATATCAGCAATTACAACCTAATGAAAGCCTCCTTTATAAGTGTATGTGGTAACTAAAAACAGCCTATAATAGTCACAATAAAACCATGAATTGAGATTAGTGCAGATTACAAAGTGTGTCGCATGCTATGCAAATCTACAGTGTCGTATTAATACCTGTTGGCTTCAAGTGTCGCCAACATGAGACTCCCTATTTATTGACCTTAAGGGCAGATGCATGCTCGTATGCTACCATCAAATTATATAAGGCATTACTTATACATTACAGACAGATGTAAATAGCACTTGACATTCGCCACTAATGAGTACACTGAGGGACTATTACTGTTAACCATTTTTCCATTAATCAAGTTTCAAAACAAAATAAAACAAGTGATATAATTCCTGAATATTTTAATGAGAGTCGTCCTCATCTGTTACTCGTCTGGACAGTTCCCGGTGAAGCATCCTCACTTACAATTTCAAACTCTCTGCAGGGTCGATGCTCATGTCGGCCGCATCCATTTCTTCTGCGTCCAGCATCCTGTGAAGAAAATCAATCAGGGGTTTTTAGCTAAAAGAGCTGCTGACTGGTGATGGTGGCTCATTTGTTAAAGAAAGATTTCAACTACATTTGACTTGGTGGGTAAATAAGAGTTCAGTCCCACTGTGGCCCAGTTCTCATTATTCACTGTAACTGGAGTCCTGTGTGCACGTAAATCTCTCTGGTGACAAACACAAGGTGCAGTGACGAGTGTGATCAGATTAATAAGCCTCACCTCTAATAGATGAAGAGTACCCTTGTTCGGGGGAGAGTGGCGTAGGTGGGATCAGCCAGCTTACGCACTCTGGAGTAGTTAACAAAGCCTCTGATGAACAGCATGAAGCCTGGCAGGTAAAGATAATGCAAGAAGTTAAACTCATGTGACATAAGACAGTTATCAAAATGCTATTGTGGGTAATGATGTGAAAGTGTGTAAACACCTGTCACTTACCCAGAGCCAGGAACACCCACCACAACCAGTACTGTCCGTCAAAGTAACCAGGGAAGTAGGTAGAAAACTGGAAGAAACACAAGATGAGACCTGTCAGGAGCTGCACGTTATTTCTATCAATTCCATCCTAGAAAGAAATCCTGCGCCTTCACACCCCGATCATTTTATTGGCTGAACCGGTGGCATCTCTTACCCTGACGATAAGGACCCATTTGATGAGAGACAGGCCGAAGCCGGAGATGGCCCCGTATCGTCCGGCGGCTGATGTTGTCAAACAGAACGATAAGAAGAAGCCGATCCAGTTGAAGAGGAATGCCACTGGTAACAAGAACAGCAATAACAACAATGAATGAAAACGAAAGTGTTTGCCACAGACCGTGAACTCAGAAATATGTCATTTTAAAAGTATGAACAACTGACAGTGGGAAATGTTTAACCCAAGATGCCAGTCGTTTTATAAAGTCATCAAACTGGCTGGCACACATTCTCCTCCTCCTCCTCCTCCTCCTCCTCCTCCATATTTTGCCAGAAAACAAAACATGTGCTGTGAGTGTGCTGCTATTTGCACCCGGCACAATATTTAGCCGCTTTTGAGAACACACCAATTTCTATTTAGGAAGCAGTAAGACAGAGCCCTTATTAAAGAGCAGCCGCAAAACAAACGTTGCATGACAATTCACATTCAGTCACCAGATTTATACATAAATAATCCAAGAAAGAGAAACTGAAGGTTGGTTTACGCTTTAGAAACAAAAACTTACTGAAGAAAGTGAGCATGAAGATGCCGTCATTTCCTATTCGCAGTTGATCCGCATCTTCAAAGTCATCCCTGGCCACATAGTCGTCCTCCTGCAACCACAGCGAGAGATATGCAGATAGATTAAAATCACTTCTTTTCTTTTTGATGCTCTGTTTGGAAACTTGCTGTATTCACACATGATGAGGGTAAATAATTGGGAATATTTGTAAGTGCTGTTTGAAAAGTAGGTTGACTCACCGTGACTCTTCCAGCGACCAGAGGGATGGCTGCCTCTTCTTTGCTTCGCTCAGCTTCATCGTAGGAGGGCAAAGTGGTGGCGACACTGTAGGATGGAGGGTTTGGAAATCGTCCTCCATCTTCCTTGTATTCAAAGAACGCTGTGGAGGTAACAAGCTTATTAATAATCCTCAATGTGCATCTTGTTTCCAAATAAACTCTATAATAAATGATCTCCTGAGTACAGCTGACACGGTCTGTATGTACATTAATAAATGTAAGAGGTGCACATAAATTTGGTAAATAACACAAATAAACACAGTGTTTTGCTGTCATTTATGTTGTTGGGATGCTCAACATGAGGAGACAACAACTGCACTCACTAAGTTGCTGTCCATAAAAGCTTTGTGAGTAAAAACAGCTGCCTGAGAGCTGACTCTCAAAAAAGAGAGAGAAAAAATGCCTTGATCGGCCCAAATGCTGACCTTTGAGACTAGATCAGGACATCCCTAATTTTTAATGTTTCAACACTGTCACTTTAAGGCTGGATTTAGGAACAATGTACCGATCAAACTAAATCTAATTAGGCCTTTAATTTGTCATTTTGGCACATATTCATAGACATCTATCAAGTTTTATCTTGTTTGAGGACACAATTTTCTGTATCTCGTTCTCCAGAAACAAGTCAGAAAAATATTATTTTGATTTAAAATGTTATTAAATAAGTATCTAAAAATGCTGGAACAGCAGGACTCCAAGTTATCTGATGTTGGCTGATTTAGCAGCGGTTATGAAGGTCTGATTGCTGACAGACAAAAATCTGCTTTCACTTCCTGCTGCTTTCATCAGAGCAGGGAGGGGATGAGTAACAGCATTAAGAGAGGCATTAGCAGTGTATGTGTCCATTACTGTTTATGTTCTGGCCCATACAAGCCAAGACTTTTATCTGGGTCATTTGGCGGCCGTCCACAGCTTTCTGCTCTGTTGTTCAAACACAAACAGCACTGAGCTGATCGATGGACTCAACCAGCAAAAGCTTAAGGCTACACCCACTTATGCAACGTGCTGACCTTTGCCCTTGTAAGAAGTAAGATTAGAAACATCTTACAGACTTTTCTGTAAGGCTCTTCCACTCTGCATTATTCATTCTGACAGTGCAGCACAAGTTAGAGCAGATGATTGACAAAACTATACACATGTATTGTACTTAAGTACGCCTGTGTGAGGGGGCACTTTGTGTGCTTTACACAGTTTGTCATAGTCAAGTGGGTTATACATATTGTACCTTTTTTGCTGTACTTACTTACTTTTGTCTTTACAGAATTTTTTTTTCACAGGTGGAGCTCATAACATTTGGTGCACTGTTAAGAATTAAACGTAGTCACAAGCATATGCAGTGTGCAACATTAAAATACTCCACATAGGATGAGGCTGCCATCATATAAAAGGCACAGCTATCGGAGAGGGTTTTTACTTCTTTACATTAAATTTACAAAAGTAATGAGACACTGTGAAAGAACCATTTTTGCATTTGTTTCTTTCCTTATGAGTACTTCTACATCCTTACAGCTTTTAATTTAGACTTCATGTGTACTCACGGCACTCATATTTCTAAATTTACACATTTCTCTGTGTACCAGGTTAACCATCAGTGTGTGATGGAGCTGTGCAGGTTTCTGACCTGCATTAGCTGCAGCGATGCTGCTGTAGGGGGGTGGTGCGTCCTGTGCAGGAGCCTCCTGGGATGGTTGTGCCGGCTCCTCCTCATTCACCAGCTGAGGAAATTTACATGAAATGAAAACATGACTTGGGTCAAACGTATAATATGAAATTGTTTTTGTGCTACTTCATTCTTTACAATTACTATAAAACCTGCATGCTGTTGTTCACTGTTGTTTTACACATAAAATGATATTTATTTTTTCAGCTACTTACATATGCATAGTGATTATATGGTTATCTTTACATTCAGCTTTGTTGTGTCTGTTTTTAACTGCATGTCTATTTTCCATCAGTTTGTTGGAAACTGTGTGCATTATACTTTGAGACTATCTATCTATCTATCTATCTATCTATCTATTGTGAGATAAAACATTTCATGTATCAACTGCTGGCAGCTACTCCTGTAAGATTTCTGGTTGTGCAGAAAAATCACTGAGTCATGAGCACCAAAACTTAATGGAAATATTGAACTGGCACAATAAAGAGGAAGTTCCTGATTGTCACCTGATTCTGCCAAAAACAGACCATCTGTTGTTAAATCTGTTTTTTAAAAAAACTCTCCAGTTTCCAATTTACTATACAAATACACACTAAACAGAGCGATGGCTGGAGAGACAGACAGACAGACATGAGGTTTGAAGCACACTGAAGCAGATCCCATCTCTTCCTCTCTTCCAGTACCTCTTGGTTTGCACACCCTTTTGTCCCTGCAGGCCAGATGTCCATCAGGCACAGTAAAGATGAACTGAATCCTAAAACTGTGCCAACACCTCACAGACCAGTGCAGAGATGTAATTTAATGTACCGTGCAACAAGTGGTCATGAGAGACACACCAGCTACCAAACCTCTCTGTCTATAGCTGGACCAGCTGCACCGGATCGATCAGTAATGACACAGTCACATCTAATAAATCATCTAAACTGCATATTGATGAATTAAACTATGAAAAGTGTGGAGATTTCACTCCTCCTCTGTCTCTAAACGAGCAGGCTGCAGCTTCTGATTGTGACCCGGCCCTGTCTCTGGACTGACTAAAGTCCCAGACTAGTCTCTGATCCGGGACAGTCAGGTAGTGTTGTGTCTCCGGATCAAGGCTGGTTAAAAGTGACACCGCACAGAAAATCCTGCTCAGGCCGGACGACACCAGATAACGAGACGGGTCACAACAAACCACAGTTAGCGAGCTGCTCCGTCAAAATGGGTCACACGGGCTGCGAGTTACATGTCACCACATCAAAAACACGCATTTAATAGTTTATTCCAGTGTCGGAGATGTGGTCAGATAAGAGATATTAGTGGCGGCTGAGGCCCGCCCGTAAACAAGTGTCGCTGCAGCTCGTTGTTTTTCCTCTCGGCTAATGTTGACTGGCTGACTGATGGCGGATAACCGAGCCACAGGAAACAAAACAAGCCGTCACAAACCTCCTGATATCTGACGCTGCTGCTTTGTTCCGCCATCGTGGAAGAGGGGAAAATGTTAGAGACGTCCTCTGCTTCACTTCGGCCGGTGAAGGTGACGGACAGTGACAGGAATCTCGCCAAAGAAGAAGTAGTGAAGGTGGCGCTGCCTCCTCAGTCGGCCATCTTCCTCCGTCTCCCCCCTCCTCTGATGCTGCCTTCAGGGCCGTCGGAATATTCACGCACCAACGCATGAGCGAGTTAAAGTCATAGACTGTACTTACAGATAGACGCATATTATGTACAGTATCAGGTAAAAATACAAATACTATAATGTGAAATGTAATCCACTACATGTAAAAGTTATTTACTCAGAAGTTCTTGAATAAAATTCAAATATATATTATTATTCAAGTCAGGTGGAGGATGAGCCTTTCCATTTCTTTGTTCTTTGAAAATGTTATTGTATTACCAATCTTTACCATAGACTGTATACTTTTATACAATTTGTTACTTTTACCTGTTTACGTTTTTGTCCTATTTTTAGCTGTATGTCTGCCTGAAAGTTCTTTTGCAAAATGTGTGAATATACAATGAGACAGATGTGTCCCTTGTGTGCTCATCCAGTTCTCCTAAACACAAAATGAATTCAGTTTGTTGGACCATTTATAAATATAATATCATTATATCTATATAATCTATGGTTGGAGGGGCCATTTTGTCATTACTTCCAGCACAAATCATGTGCTGTGCAGAAATTTACAAGCAGCACTTAAAGGCAGCATCAGTTGTTCCATGCTGTCATGTGACAGGAGGAACAGAGCTGAGCACTGTCCCAAAACACACAGACACACACAGATGTACAAATTGGACGAACTTTATTAAAAAGAACAAATGATAAGCAAAGCTGTATGAACAATCACCTGAAACCTGAAGACATTGTGCAATATTGGCACCTGATTATTACAACAAAGATTAGTCGAGGTTCACACCAAGCACTGCTTGATGAATCTCCCTCAGAGATCAAGGAATCACTGGAGTGTTCACTTTTGAAAAAAAAATGCCTCATGAATCCACAAAGTTTGAAAAAGATCTCCGCAGTCCTACTTTGGCCCAGAGGGAGGCGCCTCCACCAGCTTGTTGTGCACATGCATCATCCCTGAAGAGAAAGCAAAGATCAGCATGTTTTCTGCGATTCATGTCACTTCTGCAATCATTTCTGCTTCATGCAACACGGCTTGAAAATGACTGCACAGTCGTTAAAGCCATGAAGCTTTGTGCTTTCGCCTCACCTTTGAAGTACTTTACAGTTTTGACCCGCAGTTCCAGGGTGGCGTCTTCATCGCATACAAAAACAGTCTGTGGGTGCTGCTGGAACGCAGACACTGTCCACATGTGATTCACTCCTTCCTCTATAGCCTTGTATAAAGCGAATGCCTTGTGTGCTCCAGTGATGAGGATCATGACCTGAGAAGAAATTGAAAATGTGACCTGCATGACTCAGCGAGAACGACTGGTGTTTTTTTCGGTGTGTCAGGGAGACGAAAAGCTCACAGAGAAGAGTTCTGACAGGAAGTAATGGTAATACACACGCTATGTTTGCCATTCAGAAGAAACATAAAGCAACTGAAGCAAAGCACAGAACACAAAATCAGGACAGAGAGGTGACAATAATCTGGGCCTTTAACCTCTTTTGAGTCCATGACGGTGCCCACTCCTACAGTCAGAGCCATGGTGGGGACCTTCGAGAGATCCCCATCAAAGAATCGGGCGTTGGCCATGATCGTGTCCTTCGCAAGCGTCTTCACCCTGGTTCTGGACGCTAGGCTTGAACCAGGCTCATTGAAGGCAATGTGGCCGTCTGGTCCAATACCTGGCAGGACAGGAGGAGCAGTTTGAACTTTACTGCCACTTCAACAAGTATGCTAAATCACTTGAAACCAGAACGGGACTGAGCGCAAATCTGAAATGTGTAGTTAGTCATAGATTTTTTATTGTCAGCACTGTGACCTCCTGACCTCCAACAAAGAGCTCGATCCCCCCCGCAGCTGTTATCTTCTCCTCAAAGGCCTGACACTCCGCTTGCAGGTCGGGCGCGTTGCCGTCCAGGATGTGGGTGTTCTCCGCTTTGATGTCTATGTGCTTGAAGAAGTTATTCCACATGAAGGAGTGGTAGCTCTCAGGGTGATCTCTGGGAAGCCCTGTGTGTGATTTTAATGACAGTATCTCATGTACGATCTTCAATGTGTGTGTGTGTGTGTGTTTTCCTCAATGTGTAACCATTTTATGTTTGAAGAGAGAACAGTGCAGACTCACCCACATATTCGTCCATGTTGAAGGTTTTCACATACTGGAACGAGATCTCTCCTTTCTTATAGTATTCGATCAGCTTCTTGTAACAACCCAGGGGGGTGCTTCCTGCAGACAGGAAAAAGCTTACAAAGCAAAGTGGAGTCACAGTACTTGAGTCTGTTACATTGTGGCAAAATAAAAAGTATCATAATATTGATAGTATGACTCCTCTTATTTCACGGGAAATCATTTTATTGTTTTACTCCACTAAACGTATGTCATAGCTGTACTGGCTCTTTGCAATGTAAGGTTTACAATAAAAACAAAGTACATTAAAAGTTTGCTGGTTTGTTCTATTTTAAACTCTCTATCTGCATGCAAGCCATTTGGACGCTGCTTTTTGGGAGTTTTTCCACTTGTTAAAGAAAACTGTGATTTGACATTGACTTTACTTTTCATAGGTCATTAAACAGCACTTGAAAAGATGTTAAGTGTTGCTTAAGCATGTCTCCATGTAAGGATTACATAAGCAAATGGCCTGAATCAGCACATGTGAGGGAAAAGCCTGCTAACTTTACCACTGTGTCTTTCCTCAGCACCTCCAGCTTTGAATGCACTCAGCTGCAGCTTGTTATCGGTCTGTACTCACCTGTGGGAAGCCCCAGGGTGAAGTATTTGTCCGGGCGAGGTTTGAACATTAAAATCTTGTTTCTGATGTACTTTGCAGCCCACTCGCTCGCCTGGTCGTAGTCATTGAGGATGATCAGCTTCATCGTCCTGGAGAGAGAAGAAAACAGGGCGTCTGAGGGAGCTCGGCCTCGAGGTAATTCAGGACCAAACACACCTTAATGAGACTTTAGACTCATCGAGGTAACTGCATCATACAGGGACAATAAAGCCCGAGATCACTCATCAAGTCTCGGGGTTGAAACAAGCTGCCACAGAAAAGCACTGCGCCAACTTTTCCGCCGCCGCGCAGCGTGATTAAAACTTTAGCTGTAGTACGAAGTGTCTCAATTAAAAAAAAAAACGAAGAAAATAGTTAACAGCGTTGGCACAATACCCTTTTGGTGGACAGTCTGTCGCTTTTACTCTGAGCAGACAGGACCTGGAGGGATCATGTGACTCCTGCTGTAGGATGCGGACGGCGCTCCGCGGAGGTGACGTTCAAGCTAATGTTAGCCGCCAAGCTAAACGGCTCCCTCCACCGAAGAGATTAAAGCCAACTCATTTTCACCCTTTTTAACAAATATGACAGTCGTCTGTATTTAGTCGTCTGCCTGCAGCTATGACAGGTTTTCACGCGTTTTTAACCGGAAATCATTACAGCCATAGCATGACGTTAAGCTAACGGTGGTTGCTTAGCGACACGAATGAAGGACACTTTCAGTATAAAAGCCTCCAACAATACTTCATTTCAAACTCAATTTCCTCTCCCTTTTCGGTTAAAATTTAACCCATAAAGTTACCAACATATTCAATAAAGCACATCTATTACTAAGTTCAATAAGCAAGTTCTATCACGATTCAATAAAAGTATTTAACCAAAATTTGATGGCTTGACCATGACCAGGATTTTTCTAACACAGATGAGTTACCCCTGCTTCAAAGACAACCTAAAGATAGATTCAGCATTTCATTTAAAAGTTTACTTTCAAGTAAATTTAAGGACTTCCATTGAGAGGATAAACACTGTTTCAACACTGAGCCCTTTTTATTTCATCTTTTTGTCTGCAAACAGTAAAATGTTTCGATTCCGAGTCAAAATACAGCAAAAGCAGGCATTTAAAAACCCAAATATATATACGCAAATATGATCAATGACCTTTCAACATTAGACAGCAGCAATGCCTTTATGAAGCCTTAGTTTGACCAAAGTGATACAGACAGTGAGTGATTTTCAATAACTTTATTAAAACCATATTGTGACACAGACCAGAACACGTACAGGGCACACAACAGAAATAAATACCATCATGTGTACAGCGCTCATTGTCAAACAGGCTTATTGCGGCTGGCTTTTTGATTTATGTCATCCAGAAAGAGAGAGGGCATGCTATGTCAGAGAGATACCACCAGGAGCTGGGCTCGCTGTGCTATAATCACCCGCCTGCTTTTGACTGTCGAGTGCAGTTCCTGGGATGCTTCCCCTGCTCTGATTTACACCGAGGCTGCATCTCAATCTGAAACAACCAGCTCCCCTTCAGCTTGGTGTAGGGAAGTGTTGCGTTTATTTAATCAAGGTCCATATCGGGTTTGCGTTCTGTGGTTTCTGAGGTGGGGTTCTCGGTCGTTCCCTTGTCTCCAGTTTCCTCCTGGGCTTTCTCCTGTCCGTTGACGGGCCCGTTCTGCTCTGCAGGCGTCTCCTCTTTAGGAAGCTCCACTTTGGGCTTCGGCTTGGTCACAATGGGGTTACAAGCGGAGAACAGCTCCTGGAAAATGACACAAAAATCACAATATGTAATAGTGGTTATATTAAAAGACATACTTTTGTAAAATGAGGTCCTAAAAAAAAAGTGAATATAGACACCAAAGTTAACATGATGAAACACTCACCCTTGTTTTTGCTTGAATGTCTTTTACTTTGACAGAAGGATCCACTGTCAGGCTCTGTTTGCTTTGCTGGTTCATGGCGCTGTTCATCCACATCATCGCCTCACTGGCCAGTTTGTCCACTTTGGTGACATCGGCCTCATCTAAATGGTCATACTGCTCCTCCTGGAAATAATATTGTTTTTATTTGTAATGGTGCTTTCAGCTTGTATAAGCTGTCTAATGATATTTTAAGAAAAAAATCAAAAACAAAAAACATGTATGTGTAGGATAAAGGCAGCTAAGAGGAGAGAATTTTTTTTGTTTTTAATAACCCTTTCATTTTACCTTCATTTTGTATGCTTCAACAAATTTCATGTACTGCTGGATTTGTTTTCCCAGCTCCTCAAATGCTTTAGGTCTCTCTTCAGCCTCCATATACCTCTCCTGGATGGGCTGGCCAAGTTTCTGTATCAAGAGCAGTACACATCAGTTAAAGAAATCAAAATATCAACCAATCAATCGAGGGGGAAAAAAAACAAAGACCATATTAATAATTACCTTTAGCTCTGCCAGTTTGTCAATGTACACCTGTTTGGGTTGGTCCTCTCCATCTTCATACAGCCAGTTTTCAGTGTCCTCCAACTTTAATGACAAAGTGTCTCGGTCCTAAAAGTACATCAATAATTTAACAATATGCAAAAGGGAAGCAAAAACATATTGTCCAGCGATTATGAGTATTTTACAATGTGTCAGTGATGTTTGTCTACTCACAGATTCACTGACAAACTTCTCCAGCATCCCGTGTAGTTTGTCTCTCATTTCGTAAACATACTCTTCTACGTTATTCTTTGCGTCGTTCCTCTCCTTCTCCAGCTTGTCCTGCATGATCATTTTACCCTGAGGAGAATCCAAACAGAAACTGTAACCCCAAATCGCTTTTAAACAGATTGAGTGATTTAAGTTGGTGGATTTAGTAACGGCCGTATGTGATGGTTGAAAGTATAATTACCTCATTTTCTACAAAAAGGTTGAGCATGTCATCTGCTAGCTGCCACTGTGGACTGTTTTCAATTGGAAGCTCCAGCACTTTTGTTTTGACTTTGGGCTTTTTGGCTTGTGGGGGCTGGTCGGATTTTTTCTCGCTCTTGCCCTCCTCCGTGGTAGTCTGAAAAGATAAGAGAATGTGCATCAGGTTCTCTTTCACATTTTAGCCCGGACTATTAAACTGAATTCAGTGCTTGTTAAAATAATCTAAAACTCATAACTCTGTATTTGTTTCACACAATAATTGAGCATCTTACCTCCATCTCTTCATTTTCGCGAGGGGTCTTCTCCT
>JBAJHX010000053.1:15500087-15535839 GCA_037176925.1 Amniataba percoides | reverse complement strand
CATAACTCTGTATTTGTTTCACACAATAATTGAGCATCTTACCTCCATCTCTTCATTTTCGCGAGGGGTCTTCTCCTCTGTTTCTTTCTGACTGTCTCCCTGACCCTGCGACTCATCCTGATCAGTCTGCATCTTGTTCTGCAGAAGTGTAATTAAAGCATGATGGCATCTCAAAACCAAAGTACAGACAGAAATACACACGATGATCTAAATAAGCTGACGTACCTCTCCCTCTTTCTCATTGGCCTGTTCTGTTTCCATGGGTTCTTCTGTCTCGTCGGACTTCTGCACTTCAACCAGGGAGGCGCTGGACACGCTGAAGATACCGTGGATGTTCACTCGGACCTTCACCTTCACCTTGGAGCTCTCCCCAGAGGCCTGGGGAACAACCTTCTGGATCATGTACTGACCTGTGAGGAAGAAGGGAAAAATAGTTTACAACAAAAATTAAGTGTGCATAACAGCTTTAAGGCCTTGTCTGGTGCTATTAGTCTTGGCACAAGAGCTCAGTAATTTGATTTTGCTTGTCAATTTGATCAAAGCAGCGCTAAAAGAGTGAATGCAGAACTTCCTTTGCCAGGCTGAATCCTGACAGGATATTAATTTTTTCTCTGTGGCTGCTGGCAGCTCGGCAACTGTTTGCCAACACAAGCTCGTTTTGAAGCTCGTTTTGTCCCTGGTGGTCAGAAACCACTTGGGAAGCTTGACTTGCTTACCAATAGTGGGATCAGGGTAGGGCAGTTCATTAGGGCAACTGTAGTAGGCCTCCAAAGAAAAAGGCTCTCTCCGGTAGAAACTCAGCACTTTGGAGAAAGGTGCAGCATGGTTCTTGGGAAATACCTCGCAATCACTGCAAGAAATGTATATGTATATAATAGTTATTACATTGAATTGTCCAGACCAGCGCATACGAGAAAAAGATAACAGAAAGGTGAGGAACCCTCCACCCAACCCCTTTTTTTTTTACCTGACACCTTCCTCTGCAGCAGAATGCCACTTCAAGGAGATGGGATAGGGAGCAACATCTGTGATGGAGAATTCGCGCACTTTGAAGGCAGGTGACAGTATGGCACACTGTGGAGACATAACCAGTGTTTCAATGAGAGCTGCAGTCACTGTTCATATAAATGCTTTTACAGCACTTCAGAAACATCCAACACACTTATTCATGAGCTGATTTGGGTAATTTTCTGGTGAGCAACAGGAAGGGAAACAACAGACTTTAAAACCAGTGTGACGTACCTGCAGAGCACATCCTCTGGCTACAGCTTCGTCAGCATTCAGCGTGGTGCTCAGTTCCTTCCCAAAGAATTTGCTGATTCTCTCTTTGACGACCGGGATCCTGGAAGCTCCGCCCACTATCTCTACTGCATAGATGTCTTCCTTTTTCAGTTCTATCAGAGAAAAAAACAGTGTTATTATCATGCAAAAAGCTCAGATGAACTCACATTCTTGAACAGGATTAATAACAGAAGACAGGTAAATAAAGTGAATAAACAATGCGCTCACTGGTTTGTTCCAGCAGACTCTGCAGTGGAGGCTCAACTCGGGCCAAAATATCAGCACACATCTCTTCAAACTGACCCCTTGGGTAAGAGAGAAGGCAAACATGAGTTAAGTTTAAGAGTGACACTTAACATATGACACAGTGGACATGGAGCCTTGCTTAAAGCAACATACCTGTTCATTTTCCCAGTGACATCAATGTCGTTCATGAAGCACTCAATGTTAAGTGGCAGGTCAGAGGAGTTGGCGCTCATCAGTTTTTTCAGTTTCTCACACTCCTGGTAGAGCCTGACGAGAGCTCTGGGCTTTGACTTGACATCAAGCTTGTATTTCTTGCCAAATTCCTCACAGAAATACTTCACCAGTACCTCATCAAAGTCCTTTCCTCCCAGCTCTGGGTCACAGGCTGTAGAAAGTATCTGAGAGACACAGAAGACAAATGAAACAAACCCTCTCCTAAAGTGATAAAATAATGTGTGTTGATCAGACTACACACCTTGAGTTTGCCCTTATTGAAGGCACACACTGATGTCTGGTAACCAGAGTGGCCCAGGTCCACAAACACCACATTCCTGGCCTTCTCCTCTGGAGCAGGAAGATCCTGTTTATAGATCCCATACGCCAAAGCAACTGGAGGGAAAGTTGTTGAATTATTAATGAGGTAAGAAACTACTCCAATTAATGTCAAAGTGTGCTTTTTATGTCTGGTGTTTGTCTGAGCAGCTGCCGCAGTCGGCTCAAACAATCACAAACAAGCACATCCTTGCCCGAGCCCAACCCAAAAAATGCCGGGTACAGACCTGCAGTCGTCTCATTCATGAGCCTCAGGCAGTTGAGACCAGCAATCTGAGCAGCATCTACCACTGATCTCCTCTCAGCGTCTGTGTAGTAGCAGGGAACCTGGTCACAAAGGAGCATTTTGGAAAAGGATTAGCTGTGTAACTCATACAGGGTTTTCAATTATCCTCCTTGAACAGACATCTAGTCAGGCTGAAGTTAGGAAATACACAATGTCAAACACTTTGAACTATCTATGCTGATAAGAGTTGTAACCAGGCAACAGCAGAGTAAACACCTGTTCGGGTGGATCATTTAAGCTTTTATATGATGGCAAAAGGACAATATGTGTTTCTCCACTATAAGGACAGCATCAAAAACTGTACAGTACTATGTGATACTCACAGAGACGACACAGTCTGCCACCGGCTTCTTAAGCGCTTGCTCTGCCGTCTCCTTCAGCTTGGTCAGCAGCATGGCAGTAACCTGTTCAATGCTGAACAGCTTCTCCTCCTCCATGTACATCACCTGTGGTCACATTGTCAGAGATTAAACACTTTAATCTGTGTTCTGCACAGAAGATGATAATGGGCTTCAATCTCTGGAAAAATATTCAGTAGAATGTTATAGAAAAATATTCAGTAGAATATTTTTATCTATTAATACATTGGGATATTTTTTCCAATAGTTTGACTTATTTTGTTTAACATGTTGTCTAACTCATGTCTTCAGGTACCAGTGTCTCTCAGTTAGTCTCAACAGTGTCCCCTATCCTCCCACGCTATCATCACAGCTTCATTTCGAACTTTATCTCAGGTCAGCCCGCAATGACACAGACAGAGATTTCACAATGTTAAGAAACACGTGGGTTGGGTCAATGGTGCAATAAAGTGTTCATCTAGGGCATTTTGGTGCTTGTTGGCATTAAACTAATAAACACAATTAAAAGTACCAAACTGACAACATACAACAGGCATATAACCCAAAATAAAAACATAAAAACAATATTCAAGGCTGAATGTAAAAGAACATTATAAACTACTTTCATTTACAATATCCCTAATTACAGCCATTTATGGCACTGCATCATACTGTGTAATATGATTTACTATTGTTTTGTTATCTTTGCTATAATTCTGAAAATGTGTTTTCTTGGGGTTTTTTTTTTGGGTGACAGAAATGTGATCTCATAGATTATCTGGTGTAATTAGTCTCTTAATTATCCACCTGCCTTGATAAGCCAGTTATTGTTTTAAACCATAAACAAACCAAATTCTATTTGCTGACAGCAAGTGCCTGAAGGAAAGTTTCCTAAACATTTACGTGGCACATTGTCAGGTACCATATGGCCTTGGGATAACAATACATATGAATCAGCAGGTGTCTCAAATTGAGTACTGAATTTTACAAGGATACTTGCAGAGTATATGCAGTGAGCTGCATCCAGTACAATCTACAGAAGACTAGACTTTAATAAAAGGAGGTCACATAACAGTCTGTGGATGGGGTGGTAAAATAAACTGTTTCAAAATCAAATAGATCTTGGTCTTCTCAGAACCATAAACTAATAAATTACTTCTGACAGACCTCTTTATTGTATCTGTAGCCCTAAGTTCTGTCAAACAGCAGCATTAGATTATCTGTGGGATCATATATTATCACATTCTCATGATCCCACAGGCATCCATGAAGTGAGCAAAACTAAGCAATTAAACTGGAGGAGGATTGAGGGTGCGCCTTTTTCCAGGCTTTGTCCAAGGGAAGCCCACAGACTCAGACTATAAAACCGCTGTGCCAACTATTTAACTACGACGGATCATTGATCTTCTCTTACCTTGATGCCAGTGGTCCCTGAAGGCATTTGTCCAATGTCGTAGACCAAACTGTTTTTGAGGCGCTGCACAAAGGGATCTGAGAAGGCCCTGCCATGAAACCTCTTGAACCCTTGGACTGTGTTCTTGCAGTTTGTGACAACCTATTACAGAAAAAAAACACCATGATGTAAATACTTGATACTGATGCTGCTGGTGTTGGTTGCCCACCCTCGGTACAGCGGTATCCTCGTCTGTCCCATGAAAACATACCTGGCTTTTAGCAGCTGCGCCGATGGATCGATTCCGGGGTCCAAAAGAAACACATGCTCTAAAACCAGAAAACACAACCATGAGTTCAACAGTGGTGCAGCTTCATTTGGCGATTCTGAAACCAGAATAAAATCAGGATAGACTGTGACGATGATGGTTTCAGATAATATTTTAAATGTAATATTTCAAATGCCTGCACATATATCTTAAGCCCCTTTTATCAGCTTCAACTGTGATCTATATGTCTGAAAATGAAGTTCATTGGTGATAATGATGATTTCATATATTGATATTTATCACGCTTGTAGATTTATATATTTTAAGCCCCTTTTATCAGTTTCTTCTGTAATCTATAGGTCTGAAAATGAAGTACAATG
Organism: Amniataba percoides; assembly: GCA_037176925.1. NCBI lineage: Eukaryota > Metazoa > Chordata > Actinopteri > Centrarchiformes > Terapontidae > Amniataba > Amniataba percoides. Next base: position 15,531,095 of record JBAJHX010000053.1, on the reverse strand, counting down.
GGTTTTTGACAGCCAGGATCCGGCCTCCTCCCATCATGCGCTCATTCATGCCCGCAGTAAAGAACAAAAACATCTCCTGACCAGGGGCTGGTTAATTAACAGCCTTTTTGATGACCTCCACGGTTTTATTTTCAGAAGGCAAGACTGGAAATGTGACATCACGTGAAAGCGGCGCCCAGGATTTGTTTCCACACAACAGTTTTTGTCTCAGCTAGCATGTTAGCTTTAGCTCTCACATGCCGCTTCCTGTTGTGAAATCTGTTAGCATGCTAGCTACCTCCGCTCAGCGTCGCGAAAGAACAAAAGCGGCTTCGTTTACACATAATCCACACTAATACCAATAATAAGAGTAATAACAGTGTCCTTACGGTGTGCACCGGTCACTGTATTCATTAGCGACCGTCTCGATCCCTCCGGCTCTGGCTACCGCTACATAGCAGTTCAAGAAGCCGACGTCAAACCCGACCACTGACATCTCGACTGTACCGGCGAGGAGAGAGGTGAAACGGGGAAAAACGGGAGTAAGCTCGGTGTTACAATGTGACGGCGGCTACAGACGGTGAGTTTCGATCAGCGGACGGTGATTCAGCCTCGGTCCTGTCCCATGAAGCTGAGCAGCAGCATGCGGTGCGCCGGCTGATGACTGAGAGCGTTCAGGAATCTTCTGTCCGACCAATAGAGACCGACTGCGGGGCGGAGCGGCCGGGCGGCAGCGGCCCCTGCAGGACAGAGCGGGTACTACAGCACCGGGAGACAGACGGAGCTGCCATGTCAATCTGTGTTTTTCTTTTGTTTGTTTTTATCTTTGTCTTTCTTGCTTACTCTGTGAAGAAAATTGGGACAGCTGTCGCTATGGTGCTATTGAAATAATGTTGAGTATAATTTGTATTTCCTCTTCTGTTACTATCACACATAATAGGGTCATAATGATGCACACCTGCCTATTTCAATAATAAAAGCCCTGCATATTCTAAATGTGCACATGGAGCTGCAGTTTTCTTTTTTGTTGGTTTTCTTTTATTTTGTCTGCACTTTAACATCCATGTTTCTATGAAAGGTATTAAACAAGTTGAGTCGAGCTCCTGACCATATTAATGAAAAGTAATTGTGTTGTGTTTGTGAATTTATGAAACACTTTGGGCTGTTCGTCTCTATGAAATATGCCATAAAAAGTTAACTTCAACCATATTAATATAACATACAACAGTATTGTAATAACATAGAATTCAATATAAAAGCCCCATCCTACTACTAAAGATGAACCATCACTTGCATTGTCTGTCTACATGTTATTTCATTTATATAGTAGTTCAGTATTTGTATTTCTGTGTATATACAGTGAGTAATGAAGTCTTCATTTTCTTGTTTCAAAACCAAACAATATTTATTTACACAGATGATAAACAAATCTGAATATCTTCACACTGGACTAATCTTTGCTTAATAAATGACCGGAGGAACTATAAGATCTCAAGGCGATTCATTTTGTGTTTCTATTATAACATGTAAAACTATAGCACCCACATTAAACAAATGTTAATAAAACCAAATAGAGATACCCGAAACAAATAAATCACTGCAGACTTCATTTAATATTTTTCATCTTTATTAATGAGACAGATTAGGGATTAATAACGGCTTTCAGAAAGGTTGTAGCATTTTACTGATCGTTCTCAAAGTCAGCAGGGTTCTTCCTCTTGCTCTGCTGATGGACACTGTTGCCCCAGGTGTATGTCAGGTACATCAGTATCATTGCTGCAAAAGCAAGAACAAAACAAATTGGCATCACTAGGTTTAATTGTATGTAGCTGCACCTACATGTAAAATGTACTATCACTACAGAGACCCTGAGAAAACAAGGAACTGACACATTTTTCATAGTGAATTCAAACTCTTGTTTTAAATGGACTGGAAATTAGAAGATTTGACACAAGAAATTATATTTTTATGTTCTACATGGTAAAAAAAAGCACAAAATACTGTCAAGAAAGATCATAGTATAGTTAATTTGATTTTTTGCATCTGACAATTCATGTAAGGGCCATTTATTCTCGGTTCATGATCTCATTTTCCAAGAACCAACCATAAAGTAAACAATGTTTAAAAAAGAAAAATCAAATAAAACCCACATGATTAAGAATCCTGATTTGAAATGATCTAATAAAATATGGTTTTGATAATTGTGTGCAACACAAACAGGTGCTGCCAGTGTTTCAAGTACTGTTGGCATCAAAGAAATGTCAGTTGTTTTTGCTGCAGTAGAATAAGGTAACTATCATCTATCATCTGAGCTGGAACGTGACCAACTCAACGCCCAGGCACTTCGGTCACACAGAGGTCAGGATATGGTTTAACTAAAAAAAACCTGGAGCTCCAGCAAACATTGAGCACAGCCTGGAAACTCTCCAATATGACCAAAAGACTGCAGACATAATGCCAGACATTTAATAGTGAAAGTGAGCAAGTAATCAGTTTCAGATGTATTTTTAGAGCTTTGCTATATTTTAATGATGCACAAACAACTTCAGATCTTATGCATACACTCAAGACAGCAATGTGAGGCATGAGAAAAACCTGTCACTGTTTTTTCTAAATTGCTTGTTTTGATGTGTTGAGACCACAAGATGGTGAGACAGGTAAGAAAAACATGCTTAAATGAATCACCTGTGCCAGATCTACATGAAAAACACTGATACTATGCAGAATGTGAAAACTCACGGGGGGCAACTTTGAAGAAAGAGCTTGTGAATCGTCTCCAAACGTTGGGGATCCCCTTGGAGAAGTAGTTGGGGAAAGCCCTCTGCTCGAAGGGGGACAGGCTGTATGTGATCACATGCCTGATCTTGGCCAATTCTCCGAAGTGCTGACCCATGTTCACCAGAGAGCTGATCTGAAATGAAGACAGGAAAGTCACATTAAAAATTATCAGGGATCAAACTTACAATCTTTTCATAATTTGCTGTGAAACACAAACAGATATTTAAATGAAATAGAGATCTGCAGTCTAACTTTTTGTTATCTAACTAACCCATTTGCTACTGTAACACTGCAAATTTCCCCAAATGACTATTTCATCTTTATGGTATGTCGTGAATTTTAAATAAAAAAAATTAAAATCACCCTTTGAGTTTTGTGTGATAACAAAATAATATTTCTAGATAAACTACAAGGGAAATTGAACAATTTCAGAAAATAGAGACAGGGCTCACCGTTTCAAACAATCAATAACAACTATAAAAACAGCTAAAATACTGTCTGTACCAAGAACTTTTTAACACACTTTAAACACTTTTTAACAACTTAATAATGACCTTTAGTGTAAAAAGTTAGTTACCTAATACCCTCTTACGCACCCCTTTTAATGTTTAAAACATACAAATGTGTCTAATATCGTTAAATGCACAATAAGGTTGTTCACAGAGAGTTAACAGGTATAAAGTGTAAAATAGAAACCATAAAAAGAGAGTCGGATTGGATTAGGAAACCACCTAACAACAACAGGACGAGCTCGTCTGGTGGCGCAGTGTTAGCATCGTCGGCTAACTGCGGCTAAAGGTACAAACAGTCCTTGAAACTCTTTTTCGACTGGAAACACTCAAGCGGTCAATTAATGGGAAGGAACGAGAAGAAACTCACTCATCTCACGACAAAACACACATATCTATCACAACTCAGTGAAAGAAGCTAATTTTAATGAAACTACAATGTTAACACCGTGACATTGACGCTTACCTTACTGCTGCTCGACAGTGTTTCCTACTGAAGATCCGCTGTCCTCCCGTCTTACTTAAAGGCCTGACAGTGAAGGCAACACCGCCCCCTGCCGGACCGGAGGAGCAACACGACACACAAAAATAACCTGCGATGAACCCGCTCAAACTGTGACACAGCCTGTGGTCACATTGCACAAGGGGGCCTGTCATGACATTGGGCTGACTTTTAAATTATACAGTTTATCAGGTCTGTAATCTGGGTTGTTTCAGTGTGCAGCATCTACAGTATGATGATAACAAGACAACAAGAACCACAATGAAAAGTCAAATCAAAGAATGGCAGAGGTCAGAGAGCATTAAGCTGTGTATTTATGTGTTTTATCCATCCTGTTACATTATAAACAGTCTGTGGTTCTTATTATCTGCAATACTGCACAACTGTTTTAATCAACATAATGTTATGCCTACAAATTTCTATCTTTCTCTTAATTTATCTCTCTAAGACAGGCTGCTGTGGCTTTTTACCACATGCACCAACATACCAAGTCACCTTATACTCCTTATAATTAAAAATCCATTTGGAGATGAATCAGATTCTGCTTCTGATATTTACCAGTTTGCCACAGTTCTTTATTTTAAACATCTTTTAACTTTTGCACTATTTTATGGGGGAAGAAGTTCTTGAATTGCATTAGATTTTACAGGTGTATCCAATAATGGAGCCAATGTGTGAAGATCTAGTGTAATGCCAAAACTAAGGCACAAACCTGACAAAGAGGATTTGTGAGCTCCTACTGTAGCTGTGAAACTAAATGAACTTATCTGTACAAGTTCACTGCATGCATGCAAGTCTATTTCTTAGTATGTAAACATAACTTTCATCAGGGCACAAACACATGCAGCCGGTTTGTTTGCAGACAACATTTATGCATGTTATTTTTATTTTCCCAACTTCTACATATTTTCATTCTTTTGGATATTCCTAAACTGAGCACAGACACACAGTGAATTCATTCAATTTGCATAAATAGACATGACATGCATTTGGTCACATTCAACCAGTACAAATTCATAAGTATGCAGTCACTCAGTGACCAGAAGTAATAAATACACACTGAAACCTTGACAACTTTCATTCTGGACATTATGAAGACAGCTGCCCGAACGGCAGCTGTCTTCATAATGTCCAGGAATAAAACGATATGTAAAAGGTTTGATAAGAGTTTGAGACTGCTTTTTCATATTTTGTCCAGAACAGGGCTACTTAAAACTTGGCAATTGTGTTAAATGAAAGAATAATGACAGACCAAGCACCCAAAATAAGTTAACAAAACAAACAAACAAAAAAAAAACTTAAAAAACTCAGACAAAATCATACAACACTCTTTTTCTTCTCCAAGTGTGTCAAATTCAACACTGCTGCAAACAGTAAGCTAAAGAACAGGATGCATCAGCATCCTTTCTTGTTCTGCTTTAACAAAAAGGAAATAAACGTCACCTTTCCACATTTTTCATTTGGATAAAATACTTTAAGTAAACACACCTGCTCCAGATCAAACTTCATTCATGCACAACGATTGTATAAATTCATGAATCACTGAGCCTGGTCAGAGTTCTCGATACTCCACCTGTCATGATTGTTGAGGAGGTTTATAAGAGAAAAAGGAGAGGAAAAATGAAAAGACATGTTAATGGCCAGCTTAGCGACATGTGCACCTGGTGGCAACCATGTCTTCGAACTCCTTGTAGACGTAGGAACCGTCCTCTTCAAAGATCATGACACTGAGGGGGCTGTAATGGGAGGGGATACACGAGGGTCTGGGCACGGAGGAGTCCAGCTTCTCGTAGATGATGTTCTGCACCATGGTGTGGACGGGCGAACCGTAGATGAAGCCCATGGTCCTTGGGCAGATGCCTCTGCAATACCTGGGGTTGTACTTTGGTGGAAAAACAATCCAGTGATCCAGTTTGAGTTGGCTGAATCGCACCCTGAAATCATACAAGGCACAGTCGCTTGTTGGGAATTCAGAGCTCGGCAGAAGCTCGGGAAGGTGGATATCTATACTTTTATCACCTCGTTTGCTCTTTAAAGATTCCCTCCTCCACCTCCTCTTTCGCCCCGTCGTCTGCTCTGGTTTGAAAACCATCTGCTTGTGAAATGTGTTTGTCACAGTGGCCTGCTTTTGACCTGGTTTGGCCCCGGCCAGCGACCTCTTGTGTGAGATTTTGCTGGTGTCATTGAGGTAGAGGAGCAGGGGAGGGGACCTCAGGGTGAACTTGAGTGGGCCTGTGCTCCTTTCACCGCCCACCCCTCTTTGTTCCTCCGGGCAGGTGACGTTGATGAGCAGGTGTAGGTTCTTCTTCTGAAACTTCAAGAGAGGCTGGAGGAACGAGGTGACATCGACCTCCACCCAGCTCCTCCAGTCTCCTCCGGCGGTGAAGTTGAGGGTGCGGTGGACCCCGGGGCACAGCTGACACTGGTTTGAGCGCTCCTGCTCCTTGATACTCAGGTGGCACACGGAGTTGACGGGCGCCGCACGCTCGTGGTCAAAATTGTACAGCAGGGCCGACTTCAGGAGCTGTTCTTTTCTTCTCACTTGATCCAGGCTGTACGAAAGATCATGAGTAAAACTCTCTGGAGGAGAAGCACAAACATAAATGGCACCGTGTCAGCGCCAAATGTTAGTCACAAAAAAAATAAGATGTTTTCATATGACACTCGACCTGAATCAGTTAAAACATGTCCAACACAAGTTCCTGTTTAAGTGTATAATGTTGCCTAATGTCTTTATACAAATATTCTGAGTTTAAGTGGAGGCACGACAGATGATGTTGCCAATTTTCAATTAATTGGTCCATTTTGACATCACCCCCCTTCTGTATTACTTCATAAACTGTGCAAAAACAAGACTCAAAAACAGCAAGCAACAGTTAACGTAGAGTGGTGTTTTCTGAAATGGTTTTGTATAAAATATATTTAAAATAAAAACATAGTTAAAATACTGCATTGTCTTAAATGGTATTGATGTAATGCAATTATTAAATCAAATCAATAAAATACAACCAGTTATTTAGATTTAATCTGCACAGATGAAACAATGTTTTAACCAATGCAGATGGTGATGAAATATTAGACATCACAACTATAACACAAAACATGTTGTTCATGCCACAGAGCTGAAAACACCATTCTTTTAACCCAACTGATGTTTCTGTGTCGCATTTTGACAAATCTGTTGAAAAAAGGCTGACAGAAAAGGAGCTTTTATTTCCCTGCAAGGCTCACAATAAACTTCTGTCTGGTGCATAGCGAAAATCCATGACATCAGTTTCATGAGGTCTCCACTAATGACAGGATTAAACTGCTGGCCTCTCTCTTCCTCTCTGCACTGTGACACACACACACATTGCAGCCTCCACAGTAAAACAGACTACACTCTGAAAATACCTGCTAAAACAAGGCCTTTAATCCAGATTGGGAATAAAACAGTGCCACATCAACTAACAATGCAGGACCCTCCTTAGGCCAGTGTTCTTGAATGATATAAACCACCTATCATAAAACTCATTATATTACCAAACCAATCTGAGGCACTTATTAATCCAGACTCACTTTTTGACCTACTTACTAACTCTTTACCTTTATTTTGTTTGTGCCATACAAATTCTGGAGTTGTGTTGTTCAGCTGGACTTTATTTTGTGTCAGGTTGTGGTCTATTTTGATCATCTTGCATGTTGTGTCATGTGCGTTACATCCTCACGTGGCCTCACCTGTGTTCCTCCGCGCGGACAGACACTCGTCGCGAGGCTTGATCAGCCGGACCGTGTTGCACACTTCAGCCCCGTCCAAACTCCTCCGCGCCCCGGAGGACTTCTTGTACACCTCCGTCAGATACCTCATGTACCTGTGCTCGGGCTTCATCCTTCTCCTCGGCCCGGGGCTCCACCTGGACCCGCCGTGCTCCGACAGGGCCTTGAGCAGCGGGGAGAAGATGCTGTCAAAGCGGTGGCTCAGGTCGGAGGAGGAGGCCGCGGAGGAGCCGGCCGGCGGGCAGCTGCAGGAGAGGAGGAGGAGGAGGAGGAGGTGGAGGTGGAGGGAGGCTGACAGCAGCGTCTGTGTGGCCATCATAAACAACCAGAGCAGGCCAAACGTTCAGACAGACAGACACACACACACGGACAGACAGACAGAGACTCTCCGCCGGGAGCTCGAGGTCAACGGGACCGCGCACGTGCCGCCGCTGAGCGTCACCGCGCGCAGGTGTTTGCAATCAACTCTGCCACTCATGTTACATTATCAGGCGAAGAGGCGACGGACGGCTCGCTCACCTTCAGCCGTGAAATCACAGCGAGGCGGCGGAGAGGAAACCTGAGGCCGCCGTGACGTGAGCTCACCGTGAACTTCATGACGCCGCGTCTCTGCTTCACACCTGAAGAGGAGCTTTTCGGCACTTTAAAGCATCAAAGGAGGTGATAAAAGGGGATGTCCGGTTGTGTTCACAGTAGCGTAGAGTGGAACATTTAAAGAAAGAAATTACTTTAGAAATAACTTTATTTCCTGTTCTGTATTCACAGAGGTGTACAGGAGTCTACACATCACGGCCTTGAAAAAAAGGGCACTTTATAGCGACACATTTACCGCTTTTATTTTGAAGACTAGTCCTGTTAACGCCCATTGTATTTCCGGTTACCTGACGTGCTTTAAATCAGCTGACAGACTGAGTTTTAACACAAAATCAGCCACTTTGTTAGTGAGTTTGTTGACAGTGTAAAAGAAAGGTAAACGTAGGGTTAGTGATTGTTGTGAGTACCAAAGGTAAAGTAAGTTGTAGTTAATTTGTAGATTTATGTTATAGTTTGCTACAATTATACAATTTCATTTAGTAGATGCTTTTGTCCAAAGCAATGTACAACACAAGCAAGAATTCAGACATAAGAAAAAACCCTTAGTAAGTGCAAAAAGTGCATTGAATAAACTGTGCCAACATTAAAGTTTGAGGAATAAATGACTTAATGCTACATAATTTAAAAAGTTTTGCCAACAGTTAAGTAAAATATATATGTTCTACTAATTCTGTTTGTTTGTTTTGTTTTTCCCACCATAAGTACAATATTTGTTCACAAACAGGTAAGTAAGTATTGCATATTTAAGGTAAGTATAACATATTTAGAAAAAGGAAGTTACAAATACATGAACTACTTGAGCCTAACTAAACGGTGTCATCATATCCTGCAGGTTTTTCTTATCTTTGGCTGTTTGCACAGCATGTACTGAGGTGTGCACAAACTCACCAATACAGGTAATCAGCTTTCAGTATAACTTTATTGTGATGATATGTTATCAATCAAATGGTGCTTGTTCAGTTTATTACTGTACAAGATAATATCCCTATTGCTGATTTTGGGGGGTGTTGTTTTGCAAATTCTGTACAAATTAACTCAAAAGTAGCCTACTCAAAGTATGATTTTGTATCTTGCAGGTTTTCAACCAACATCAACATATGCCAGGATTACAATAATAAGTCGTCTTACCCAATGAAAAAGTATCACTGATGAAACTGAAATGTAAGTAAACTTCTTTGCACAGGTATTTCAGTGGCTGTTTAAACTGTGATGATAATGCTAGGGAAGCCTGCCCTCTGCTGGTATGAAATATGATGAGCAAATAAGGGGATGTCATACTGGCTGTCATCAGTTGAACCCATCTAAGATTAACTCAAAAGACATGTGATATGATTTATAGAAAGGTACTTGCTCAAAATAAAGAAATGTCCAATAGAGTTGGTCTGTACAGTCAACCTTTTAAAAAAGCACATCAACCAAGTTAAATATTCAGCTGAAGCAATGCTCATGTTGTGAGATGAACATTTCTGTAATAGGTGGACATTTATGTTTATTATTCTTGAATGCCACACCTGTAAAGTTCAAACTATTCATCAACATGCTGGCAGCTTATAGATTTTTGCACACTGGTAGTCAGAATGGAGATGGATAACGTTACCGTTGGTTTAATGTTGACTGGTTGATGATTGATTTGAGAGGATGAGCCATTTTGTTGATCATATGATTTTCTTGTAATAACCCCCACAGGACAAGTTTAAATTTTTCACCCCACTGCTCACAAGGCTCTAAAAATAGCAAAATGATGTTGTCCACGCCATCCAACACTTTCATGTTATGGAGGGTAATTGTAGCCTCTGGGGACACTAGCTGGGATTTAAACTTAGGCTGTAGCTGCATCTTAGCTCCACACCATCTACAAAAACTAAGATGTGTACTAATCTGCTGATTATACTGTTTCAATGTAGCTGTTAAATGCAGAAGAAGGGAGGTTTCCATTTTGTACCGACAGGAAATGGTACAAGACCTGGAACACATTACAGTTATTGTTGGACAATCTTTGATGTGTGCACATTTTCTCTGAACCATTAAAGAAGACAGGAAGTCTTTCTGTGGTAGATTTCCTTTCATGATTCAGTTGTCCTGCAGTATTAAAGAAAAGTTTAGAATTTTTTGTACACATATTGCAGTCGACTGTGTTGAACAGTAGCTGTGCAGCTGTCCTTTGTCGGGATCATTATGCAAGCAGCTTCTTTTCCAGATAACAAGACAAAGGACATTGTTCTGGCACTGTTTTTGCTCATGGCTTCATTGTCTGAGCTCCAACTCTTTTCACGTCAACAGGGACTATTTTTTTTTCTCTGGGTCAGTTAAGGATACTGTTTGTATACTGCACAACAGGCACATTACTATTTTCAATGCATGTGGTGATCTGGGAAAAAAAGGAAATTCACTCATTCATGAACATTACAATTTTTTTTTCCTCTTAAGTTTTATTTCTTCACCATTTAAACTGCACCACCTTACAATTTAATAAATGGTGCCTCCCTTTTTTGAGAACTTGAATTTGTATTTTAATTTGAAATTCTTTCTGATTAATGCTAAAATCAGTAGTTACTGTTGGGTTAATTGGGGCATGTCCTACTTATGAGTTGTTTTTTTTTTTTTTTTTTTTAACCACATCAGTCCAGAGAATGACGCCCATGTTGTCCCACAAAAGGAGGCCTTTCTCATCTATTACTGCTCAAGTTCACAAAGAAACATTCCTCCGCCTGTCGAGTTCCCTGATTTGCATAACTGGCCACACAAAGGTCCCCTTTGCTTTTAGTATAGCTGAGAGCTTCTGCAAACCAGTTTCTCTCTACATCACCATCCAGTGTTTTTTTCTGTGCTCGATTTGCTTTGACTGATTTAACTTTAATTAAAAAAATTTGATCTGCTGTGCACAAAAGTAAAGAGCATCCACAACAACAACACAATGTGACGCGTTTCACACCAGTGTTGATAGCAACTGTTTCCCAGGTGTGGTCTGTTTTCATGTTTCCTCATACTTCAAAGTCATGAATCAAGAGGCAACTGTTGGAGATTTATTACACATTAGATAGTGAAGATATGCATGACCATCACTGACATGCTTGTGCTGTTAGTAAGAAAAATAAATAACAAATTCATTGCTAACACAAGGAGTTTAACTAAAGAAAAAAGATGACTAGATTATAAATACTGTTCATAAATACTTCTAACAGTGATACACTGTACCAGAACTAGCAGTGTGTATGGGAGGCAACACGTGTGCTACCCAGTTACAGACTTTAAGTGACATGAAGGTGAATAAAAAGGGTTTAGGTTGTTTAATATTAACATAATATACAAACTTGGTATCATCTCCTGTGATTTTTTTTCAGTCTGTCTCACAGGCTCTTTTGTGGTCTACGTCCTTCTCACCAGTCATGAGCGAACTTTGTCTTTTGCTTCTTTCCCGTGTGAGGCTGGAACAGTTTGCTGATGGTGTTGAAGCCCTTCGGGTGCTCTCTGTATTGTCCATCCTCTCCGCTCTTCTCCCTGCCCCTGCCCTGCTGCAGATCCCCCAAGAGTGCTCTGACCTCGTCCGGCACACCCGGGCCCAGGTAGTGCGAGGCCTTCTTGCCGTCGTTATCTCTCTCCGTCACGCTGGCACGGTAACGCTGCACCAGCAGCACCATCACTTCGGTGTGGCCGTGTATGGCTGCCATGTGCAAAGGCGTGTATCCGCCGTGCGACTTGACGTTGACGTCGACACAGGTGCCCCTCTTCCTGGAGACCTCCACCAGCTTGTGTACCATCTCCTTGTTGCCGTCCTTGGCAGCCCAGTGAAGAGCGGTGAAGCCCGACATGAAGTCCTTCTTCTCCGCCAGGCGGGCGTCCTGCAGCAGCAAACCATAGATTTGCCCCCACAGTCCTGCAGCACACTTCACCAACCACTCATGGGCCAGAGGCTCCAGAGGCACAGACTCTGAGTACTTCGGATCGTCTCCTTGTTTTGTGGTCTTGATTTGAGGCCTCATGAGGGGGAGGGCCTCCTCTGTCTGCCTGCTTTTCCAACATTTGGGGTCACCGGGTGCACCCTTGCTGCAGGTCTTCACGGAGGAAACTTTGGCCACCAGCGGCTTGGGTTTGTCTGGAGCTTCCTGCTGGTGCAAAGGGGCCCGTGGTCCCTCCTGGGGCTCCGGCGCGGGCTCCCTCGGGGGGGACTTCACCGCTATGACCGCGAACACAGACCCGGACCGCCTCGCTCTGCTCGCCTGATCTCCGGAGAGGTTCAGGACTTTGACGGTGGTCTCCTCCGCGCTGATGCTCCTGGGTAGCGGCCTCCTGTCCTGCTTGTCATTTGCGTCTCGGCGGGGCGGCGCATTGTTGTTGCGGATGTCAGCGCAGATCAGCCCTGCGGACCGCGGAGACGACGCGCTCGAGTTTCGGCTGCAGGAGCCGCCGTCCGCCCGCGGGATGAAGTCCTGGTACCTTTTCTTCACCGCCACGAACTTCACCCCGTCCACCTGCTTGACCACGGCCACGCTGTTCACCAGCCTCTTGAAGATTTCCCTGTTGAGCTGCTTTTCCGCGGGATCGCCGCAGCTGATGTGGCTCCTGAAAGTGTCGAGCAGCTCCGAGTTTCTCACTTTGCCGCCGCGCTCCAGCAGAAAGGACAGCACACACTCCTGGGTCAGAGCCATGTTCAGGGGAGAGTTGGCCGCCTGTGTCCAAAAATGAGGGAATACAGGCCAGATAGTTTGCATAAAGTCCGAAAACGGAGTTGGGGTGAGGTGGGGGGATAATCTCTCTCCCTGTGCTCCCCCCTCTGTTGTCCTCCGACAACCTGCTGCTTCCGGCGCCTCTCCACATGTCTGTGTGTGTGTGTGTGTGTGTGTGTGTGTGTGTGTGTGTGTGTCCGTTAAAGGCTCTGCACACCGATCAGCATCTACACTGCTTAAAAATGTCACTGTTTGCCTTTTATACTCACATGTAGAGATAGAAAATGGCCAGTGTACTAAAATAATGATTTCATGATACATCAACTTTAGTTTTAGTAAAAGCAGCACTTTTTTATTTTCTGTAAACCTTAAGTATCCCCGTGGCGTTAAAGTCCCCAGTTTGAACCAATCTATAAGAAATGATTTATTCAGAGAATGGTCATTGCAACACAACAGCACACGATGCGTTTATGTGATCTTCACAGTAAATAATTCAGTGGTACAAAAAGTACTGAGGTTTGTTTTTGTTACTTTAGTAATAGTAGCAAACCTCAGTGTTCATTCATTCATAATCTACTTGTATACTTTGTTACGTGTTGGTAACAAAATGTACTTCAAAAATCAAACAAACAAATTGTTAACTCTCAGGTAGGTCATATATTATTCGATGATCATTACTCATACAGTAAATTCTATATGTTTATAAGTCGAGCTAATATTTCTGTTTTATCGTATGTATAACCTTATGAAATATTATACAGCACTTTATCATATTTTGTACTATGTGCTATATTTCTGTATAATAGTATATATTATACAATAATAGCCTACTACATTTCAATGTATATTCTTTATCCCATACTATTATATTGTGCTATATTATACTGTTAATATGTTACATATTAATGTACTCCATCATATTTATATAATAAAACAGACAAACACTAATTACTTCATTATATTCTATATTATCCAGTTGTGTGTTATATTATGTAATATTGTTACTATAGATTGCATCATGTTACTCTTATATACTGCCTTTGTTTCTAATTACCACTTCATTGAACTTTTATCTCCTACTTTGTATTTGTACTTAGTTCTGTCCTTGTGCTGCAGCAGCTGAATTTCTACTCTGAGGATAAATTAAAGATTATCTTCTCTAGAAATATGTATGTAATTTCATATGGCTTCATAATTTATATGTTGAGGGCACATTGAGTTAGTAAAGTGTTGATCCTTAAAATTCAGCAATTGTTAAACAAATCTAGTGGTGTAAAAAGTACATTTTCTTCTTAAAAGTATTAGAGAAGAGATATTTAAAGTATAATTTTATGGAGGTGACATTAAAAAGTTTCACTGAGTAGAGATCCTTCCCATCACAACCTGTCATGGCTTCTGTTGTTGCTAGGAGACAGCTGGTGTCCAAGTATGTTGCTGCTGAATGAAATTGAGCTATGAAAAATATATATTTTTAATATTTCTGCTGAACTAAAGACATGAGACATGGACAAGGTGGAAGAGAAAAGGGAATAATCTGAACAAAAAAAAAACAAAACATTTTTTTCTCGAATAATCTCCTAGTTAAATAAAATAAAGTGAAGGATGTGAGGACTGAGGGCTGCTGTAGTCTGCTGTAATGTCGCCCTCCAGCACCGAGGGGGTGTTGCCTCCAAGTGGCCATATTGTGAGAGGAGTGTGAGCCTGTTGGATGAGGAGAGGATCATTCAAGCTCACACACACACACACACACACTCTGCTGACGATGGCGGCCAGTGAGGTAAATGTTTTCGCAGTAAGTAACGATGATGATGATGATGATGTCTGCGGGTGACTCAGGATCTGTTGTCCTCTGAGCAGAAATAAGAAATCAGCTTTCAGGTGTGTGTTTGTGTGTGTGAGAGAGAGCAGCTTCGGTACTGAGCTGTGTGTGTGTGTGTGTGCAGATTGCAGCAGGCTCGATGCGGTGTTGGGAGAGCTGGTTAATGTCTAATGAATGTGGAGAAAGGCGATTTTTTTTTTATTGTTATTTTTAAATCATGGTTGTAGCTGCGTGTGGTTTAAGGAGATGGCGATGATGCGTCGTCACGTCGCCCCCCCCCCTCCTCCCGACAGGTGCGTCTGAATGAAACAGCAGCAGGCACAGAGATGGGATAAGAGGATAAACATTAAGTAGCAGCCTCGGCGAGCTCCACCAGACTGCTCCCACAAAACTGAAGTTATCTACGAGCCAGACGTGTAATTGTTGGCAAGTCACAAGGCAGGGCAGCTCACAGTGTGTGTGTGTGTACGTGTGTACGTGTGTGTGTGTACATGTCTGCTGTTGAGTCCCATGTTTACAGGTTGCAGTGCAAATGATGGGAGATGTTCTTAAGTTGTGTGTGAGTGTGTTTCACTGTGTTATGGGTACCAGGGCAGCCAGCAGCTTGGATGTCCTCCCACCCTGTGAAATAACATCTAAATAAAGAGCCCTTTGTTTGTGTGTGTGTGTGTGTGAGAGAGAGAGAGAGAGAGAGAGAGAGAAGAGAGGGACAGAAACGGATGATTGTTGCATTGAACTCATCCTGGTCCTCATGTTGAGCCCTTTTTTTGCAAAGATGCCAGCATCCCGGCTGTTTCTGGTATAGAAAGCCTTCACAGCCAGGGCAGGGTGCTTTCTGTATGCAGAGCAGCAACGATGAGTCGGTTGATCGATTCGTTTATTTAGGAGAAAGTGTTCAATTCAGCCTCTCAAATCTGAATATTTTCTGGTTCCTTTAATCCTCTGTGACATGGATGAACTGGTAGCTGACATAACCAGACATTTGAGGACATCAACCTGGGCTTTGAGAAACGAGTCTAATTTTTTTTTTTTTACATTTTATGGACCAAACAACAAATTCATTAAACAAGAAAATATTCTACAGATGAATCGTTAATGAAAATAGCTGTTAGTGTTACATTAATGAATATTCAAGGCATAGCCAACATGATGGTTGGGAAATCCACACATAGTTGATCCATTATTAACTGATTAGCTAATCAACACGAAAAAAGGAAAAATGTACTACTTTTTGAATGATTGTAAATAAAATCGCTTTGTTCTGTACTGTTGTTTTGGCAGCAGGAACTTCAGGCTCTGAAATAACATGAAGGACTTAAAACCCTTTTCTGACATTTAATAGAGTAAAAAGATTAATCAATGAATCTAAAAAAAGTTGTCATGTAGATGATGTAAATTTGCTAGTTTCAGCCGTAAATAAAAACATACCTTTGATCACAAACTGTTACTGTCTGCAGCGTTAAAGTTACGAAGACATTGTACGAGGCTAAGCTCTGATGCCAAAGCTTCTTAATAGAGTCACAAGACACACAATGTAAAGTGTGAGGTCGGTGCTGCGCAACTCCAGTTATTCTCTGAGCTTTCTGTTTTCCTGCTCGACTTGCGTGTGTTTACTGGAGCAGTTTGTTTTGTGACGTTGAGACCGAACCTTTTTGTAGGTCGGACTATTCAGCATGTTGAGTTGAAGAGAGATGACCTCATTTACAAAGAATGCTTTTAAGCTTGAAAGCAGATATGTGGGGATGGGAACTGACAGAGAGACTTCTTTTAAACCGCACCATCTCTTTCTCTAGATATTTGGTCATATCCTGAAAGACTGCAAGTCATTTATTCTAATATATTCTTTGTCCTGTTTGTTTTCAATTACGTCAGAATGAAGAGAAGCGAAGCCTGGAGCTCGGAGGTCACGTCGGCTTTGACAGTCTTCCCGATCAGCTGGTGAGCAAGTCAGTGGCGCAGGGATTCTGCTTCAACATCCTCTGTGTAGGTACGTCTGAATGCAGGAGGAGCTCATAATCCAAAGTTAGTGCTCTGAACGTAACATGGATTAATGAGGAATTTAAAGCACTAATGTATCATCTCATCTCTCCCTCATCTGTGTCATTTTCTCTTTCTCACTCTGTCTCTCTCTCTATTTTTATTTTTTTTTAAGGTGAAACCGGGATAGGCAAGTCAACATTAATGAACACTCTTTTCAACACGACATTTGAAAATGAGGAAGCAAGCCACTATCAGAGTGAGGTACAGCTCCGCCCGCAGACGTACGAACTGCAGGAGAGCAATGTCAACCTCAAGCTGACCATCGTGCACACTGTGGGGTTTGGAGACCAGATCAACAAAGAGGAAAGGTATTCATGCTTCCTGTAGATGTTTTGACTTTGATTTAGAGTGAGCGCTTTGGAGACTTAAAAAAAAGAATAAAAACTAGAAGAAACAGAGAAAAGTAAAGAAATGTTATTTAAGAAACGGTGACAGAAACCTTTGGGGCTTTTATTTTTATGCTGAGCTTTAAAAATTCACAGAGCGAGCAATAAAAATGTCTCAGTTGAGATCAGCACCAGCTATTAATGTGTCCCCTCTATCGCTCTGGTGTTTCAGCCAACACTCTTCAACAGTTTACAATTGAGAAAGAGATCCTGCCTGTTTCTGGCATGTGAACTGGGAGGGAAGAAAGGGAATACGGGAATGACTGGTAGAACTAATGCAATCTGAAAAGACATTTGAGTTCTCCGACAGCAGGGAGTAAAGAAAAAAGCATTCTTGGCATCAAGACTGTAGTTGCAGAGTTTGTAACTAGGATACAAAGGAAAGCGACGTAAAGTTTAACGTTCATACATGTGAAGATGAAATAGTGACAGTCTTGCTTTTTGCCATATTGTGTGCAGCTATAAGCCCATTCTCGAGTATATCGACGCCCAGTTTGAGAGGTACCTTGAAGAGGAGCTGAAAATCAAGCGCTCCTTGTTTAACTGTCACGACACGAGAATCCACATCTGCCTGTATTTCATCGCTCCCACCGGACACTCGCTGAAGTCCCTCGATCTCGTCACAATGAAGAAACTGGACAGCAAGGTGATCACACTGTCTGGTGGGTTTCAGCCATTACTGTTCCTCGTTCTGCCGCTCACAGTTTTTGTTTTTTGTTTGTTTTGTTTTTTTACCTACGCAGGTAAACATCATTCCTGTCATTGCCAAGGCAGACACGGTGTCTAAGAGCGAACTGGACAAGTTAAAGATCAAGATTATGAGCGAGCTGGTCAGTAATGGAGTGCAGATTTATCAGTTTCCCACAGAAGATGAGGCTGTTGCAGAAATCAACTCCTCCATGAATGTGAGTCCTAAAAACACAAACGCATAATTCAGCACATGTACCCTACGTATCAAGATAATATGTAGTCTTGCTTTCTCCACCACGGTTTACCTACTAACCCTAACCTAAACCTTCAAATTCATGCCCACAACTAAATTCAAATAGACATAGGGTTGGAGCAGATGCTGGAAATCCTTGAAAATATTTTACTTTTTGATGTTCCAAGGTTTAAAAAGTACTTTAATTTTTGAATAAAACAACTTGAAATTTCAGTTACATTAATATGATGTGCTGCCATCTGACTGACTAGTTCACTTTTTAGTTAAGAAAATAATGAGTTGGAGGAAGACCATTTGATTTTAGTATCATTTAGAAAAAATATATAGAAAATGCATGAAAAGTGCATGGATTTGACATTGGAGGTGAGGTAAAGGTGAGGGAACCCTGTTATACAGCAAAGTAGTAATAGAACAATGAAGGAGGCTGGTTGACTATCATGCTACCATTTAATGATCTGGAAAAGGATGTTTAGAAGAAAAGTAGCACAATATGGGAAACCATGTGGTCAGCCTGGATATGGCAGCAGAGCAGTATTATTTTAAGCATATTTTTTAAAAGGTAACAGTATATGCGCTGTATGTTACAGACTCATCTTCCATTTGCTGTTGTTGGAAGCGTCGATGACGTTAAAGTGGGAAATAAGATGGTGAAAGCGAGGCTGTACCCCTGGGGATCTGTTCAGGGTGAGTGCACTGAATTGATTTGACAAGTATCATAAAAGTCAAATGCCTGCTGCCAGACTATTATTAGTTTTTCAGTGCGGATAAAAATATGAAACCATGAATTTATGAGCACAATAATTGCTGAGCTAAAGATTTTCAGTAAGTGCAAAAAAGTTAATGTTTCCTTTTTTCCAGTGGAGAATGAAAACCACTGTGATTTTGTGAAGCTGAGGGAGATGCTGCTGCGTGTGAACATGGAGGATCTCCGAGAGCAAACACACGCGCGGCACTATGAGCTTTACCGTCGCTGCAAGCTGGAAGAGATGGGCTTCAAGGACACAGACCCGGACAGCCAGTCGTTCAGGTGAAATCAGGGATAGCAGTGTTGTAATGCATTTGGGCACCTGACTTCACACGCTCTCTTATGAGGTTAAAATCATGCAGAGAAATGAGAGATATTGAGAAGCAGCACATTATGGTGAGACGTTAATAACCAAATTAATGTTTGCTGTGGTAAAAAAGGAAATAAATAGATAATTAAACAAGACAGGGGAATTATGGAGCTTAAGATATAATGAACTAGTGAAAGATAGACAGAAGAGTAAAATAAATAAATTGTGTTCTAGGAGTTTATTAGAGCTTAAAGGCAGAATTTAAAGCTACATGTGTCTATTTAGATCCCAATTAAACTATTTAACAGTAAGATTAATTGATGTGTTTGATTATATTTTTGACTCTGAATCTTTTAGTGTCTTCATAAATCTATCTACATATAGCTATACTTAGCTGCTCAAATCCAGCTCACGTGTTCATGAAATGTCAGATAATGTGTTGTATTATGTCACACAGAGTTCAAGATTAGATTGAACCAGCTGTTTATAAAACCAAGTTTATAAAGGCCTTCTTACGTGCCTCTCTGAGTGAGACGTTAACCATACATGCATTAATCTTCAGTCAGTCATGTTAAACTAATGAAACTAAGTCTGAACTTGCATACTTACATACACAGCTGGAGCAACCAGCTCCTGGATGATAACCCCGTCTAAAGAGGGCATCAGGCTGAGTTTAACATTGCTTTCACCTTGATCTTCAGCCTTCAGGAGACATACGAAGCCAAAAGGAAGGAGTTCCTTGTGGATCTGCAGCGCAAAGAGGAAGAAATGAGACAGATGTTTGTCAACAAAGTGAAGGAGACGGAGGCAGAGCTGAAAGAGAAAGAAAAAGAGGTGAGGTTTTTACATCATCATAAAATAATGACTCATTAAAAATACATCACGCTCGGTTCGTCTCACAACGTGCCCTCTCTCTTCATCATGATCATTTCCAGCTTCATGAGAGGTTTGAGCAGCTCAAGCGGATGCACCAGGAGGAAAAGAAGAATCTGGAGGAGAAAAGACGAGAGCTGGAGGAGGAGATGAACGCCTTCAACAGAAGAAAGGTTGCGGCCGAGACACTGATGGGACAGGCTCTCCAGGGCTGCTCGCAGCCATTCAAGAAGGACAAAGACAAGAAGAAGTAAGTCTGCTTTTCTGTGTGTTTTTGATTTTTACTGCTGCTCAAGTTATTTTTTTCTTACACCGTGGTTGTCGGAGCAAGCACTGATAGCACTAAATAATAATAGCGCCAAGATTTGTCAAGCTGCTCAAGGATAATTGGTTAAATGTCACACATATATTATATTCACAAGCCGTGGATGTGGACTCTCTAAGTCAGTCTACACGGAGCCCATAGGACAGACAATGTGATTAATGAGTTAGTGTTTTCTTCCCAGAAGCCATGTTGGCTCAGGAACTGATCACGGGGACAGATTCAGACTGACACTGTGTGCCCAGACATAGTAGGAAGGGTCACAGCTTGCATGACACGTCCTGATGCTTATTTCTCTGCGGGCTGACCTGCCAGACTGTATCTCAGGCAGGGGCTCTTCTGTTTACATTCGCCTGGTCTCTCCGATGCTCACACCGTGCGCAGCGCAGATGATACTCAGACGTCCTGTGCAGCGCCGCAATCACTCGCGCAGGTGGAAACATCATACGCCAGGGTCGCTTTTATATCATCAAAATGTACGCACACTGTTTGAAGCTCAAGATTGTGTGTGTTAATGATAAGTTAAGAAGAAATGCGTATAAAGAAATGAAAGCCTAGTTCCCTGAAAAACTATCACAGTTTTATGGCAGTATTAGAATTAGTTTGTATTAGATTTAATTCCCTGCTATTTGGATGAAAATGCCATTAAGTCAGGGTAACATACAGGTTTCTGCTACCTGTTTTACCTCTAAAACACTGTAGCTGATGGTCCTTATGGCTTTGCTGTATAACTCAGTTTAAGAGAAAGCTGTTAATATGTTACATCTTTAAACATTTTTGTGCAGCAGGATTTCTGAGATTAATGCTTTAAATTTGATGAATTTAGTCAAAGAATGTGTTAAAAGCTACTGAAAACACATCTGGAAAAGTAAGAAGGTTTAAGGCAAGGCTTTGTCCAAATGTTAAATCGACCTGATTTATTTTCAGATTGTAAGCGATAAACTAAAAAAACATTTATGTGCTTTGGTTTCTGTGGTTTAAAAAAAAAAAGTTGTCAGCAGAAGTTTCCAGGAATTAAGTTTTATCTGAGTTTCTCTGTCTCACCAGACAGCAGTAGAGGCAGAGAAAGATGATTTTGATGCAACCATTTTTGGTGATTCAGACACAGTTGGTTAGCTGTGCTGTAGACGTGGTCATGTGTCATGTGTCTTTGGATATGACATTAGAGGTGTGAGGAGCAGGATTTTCCTAAAACAACAATTACCCACTAACAGTGTGTTTGTATCTGCAGAGGCCCAGCTCTATGCATGTATTTTCTTATTTTTCTGTATTTGGGACAGTTCTGGACATCAGCCTTTGAGAAGTGGTTTGTAGACCCCAGCCAATAACAGCTTGCATGGTGTATGTAAGGGGGAGGGACCACAGTGACCAGGTGCCACATCGAAAGCAGCCAGGATTTTGTAAACTGACAAATCCTACTCATTATACCTTTAATGAATGTTTAATTTTTTTATTCAAGTGACCAAATCTTCAAATTCACTTTAAACTGGTTTACATGAGGTTTATGAAACAATCTTATTCAAATGTAACAGGAGTTGTGCTTCTGATGCGTCTCTGAAAGTAACCTAAAAGACATATTACGAGGAAGTGGATGCTTAAAGATGTTACAGCAAAAACACTGTTGCGTTCCCATTTCATTCATTTATTCTTTTGATTTCTACCATACATCACATCCTTCATTTTCTTTTTCTTTTCTCCATATTTTGTCTTATTTCTTTTCCCCTTTCAGTTGATTTATGGATCAAACATCAAGGGAAGCCAGGAATGTGTCTGCCACCAGCATGGGGGGAAAAAAGATCTCACATTACTTCCTGACACTGTATGTGTGGACATAGTGTCACAGTGACTATGCACGTATGTGAGCCTGAATAATGTGATGACTGTAAGCCGCTGTGTACTTATGGATCAAAAAAGTAGCTTTGCTCAGTGTATTTAATTTGTCCCTAACGCTGACTCTGCTAGACACACAATCCACGGACTGTTGTCATAACATGTAGCTTGTGTTATTTTATGCTCTCGCCGTGAATGTGTGTTCATTTCAAGTCTTTTTCTCAGCGAGGGTCAGGGTTAACAAGACTTAATGGAAACAGGTGACGGGTTGTTAGTTATGTTATGTGTTAATGTGGAGTAAACATTTGTTTGTATTTAATACAGGCAATTATTCACAAGTTGAATGGTCCTAAGTAGGGTTTTTATATAACTGAATGTCTAATAATTGACATGAAAATATTGATAATTGTTTTTTAATTGTGTGTGAGATCATTTAATTGTCTGACAACATTATATGGAAAGTCATAAAGAAAATAATTTAATTAATTTACAGTGATTCTGGAAATGAATCACATATTTTGCCTGAATAAATGATAACAATGGAAAACCGAACATGGCATCAGTTTATCTGTCGGTCATCTCAACTCCTGAACACCCTTAAATTTTTTTTGGGATGTCCCATCAGCCATTTGTGTGATTCAAAGCATTTCACATCGCACCTGTTGTCATCACGCCATAACAAAACATGATTGTCTGGTTTTGATTGGTTAACAGTGTTTAAGCATTATCAGTTTTTGCCTTCAGTCAACAGAATGCTTATTAAACTGTATTATTGCTTGCGCTACATGCTTCATGTATTTTCATAGTGATATTAATGCAAATGTAGATTTACCTGTGCTGATAAATGACTTGGCTTTTCTTTCCTTTTCGTAGCTTCTTTAGTCTGCCATCTGCGTGCTCCTTAACCTCAGGAAGGAATTTGAATTAGAAGACTTTCTACTGCAACAAACGCTCACAGACTAACAATCAAGTCTATTATTTTTACAATGTGAAATAACCGTTTTATAGAAATGCACTTAACATCCCTGGAAGTGAGTCAGCCTGAAGTCTTCCATGTCTACTAAACTCTCCTTTCAGCTTTTTAAGCGACGCTCTGTAGCATGGTCTCTGCATGACTCCTGACCTCCATCCCTGAAAGTATTAAAAAGGTCTTCATTGCCAAAATCTCAGTTTTGTACTAAATGTGGTACCTTTTTTTCATCTGCCATGTTATGCTTGTAGTTTTTGAGTGATGGCAATTTACACTGTGAAAAAAACATATTATAAAGTGACATGATAATGCTGTTAAATGTTGAATGGATTGTACATTATATTATAATTTATAAGCACTTTACATCATAGTACAAATACTATCTTTATCATTATAAAATGTGCCCTGTCATACTAACATGTCAGCCCTCATGTTGTATCAAGAAGATCTAGATAAAGGTATTTCGTAGTATGAAACCGAAAAAGCTATATATACATGTTGTTACATGAAAAGAAAAAAAGCCTGGATGTATGTAAATTCAGGATAATCTCTCTCAATGTCAGTAGCTCTATATGGTGGGTCTGCGTGGGCCTGCTTGCAGATTTGTATATCCTGATGTAATAAAGAGTTACTTTATTGAAAACGTGCCTTTTTCTCTCTGTATCTGCACTCTTATAAATACGATAGAACTTAATTAATCCTGAATGAAACAAGTAAGTGTAGAAAAAGGGAAAGTTGTGATGAAACAGAGGAGCAATAAAAGAAATTAGCAAAAGACAAAAAACCAAGGTAGGAAAATAAAAATAGTCATGCACATTATATGGCA
Organism: Amniataba percoides; assembly: GCA_037176925.1. Taxonomy (NCBI): domain Eukaryota; kingdom Metazoa; phylum Chordata; class Actinopteri; order Centrarchiformes; family Terapontidae; genus Amniataba; species Amniataba percoides. Next base: position 15,507,249 of record JBAJHX010000053.1, on the reverse strand, counting down.
ATGATACTGAAACAAGTAATAAAAGACACAGCATGGTGTTGAAGAAAAGTCATAGTGCCCCCGATGTTGACAGGTTGGCTGGTGATGTGTGTAAACTGTTGTCTCAGCAGGTTCAGGTTCCTTCCAGACTGTTCTAGAAACTTGCCAGTAGGCGTCCATATAGAGAGAGAAATGACAAAGCCTTCCACTAAAAACAAGCAGACATTTAAGAAACCATTGTTTTCTAGAAAATTCCCTGATTTCTCCTGTAATGCTGCACACCTTTACTTAACCTTCATTTTTCTGAGCACAAACATGGTTGGGAAACCTTACTGTGACGCCTGATATTACATCTATTTTTACTGTGCAGAGTAAATATGGTTTTACTGTGAAAGTTTAATAAATATTTTACAGTCAAAATAACCAGAGGACACAGAAAGTGGGAATTTTCAGTCATGTCCCGCCCCCAGAAATTGCAATTGGCTCTCCAACTTCTATAGGGCGGGACTTAGCTGTGACTGTCAGAATATTGATCCAATTAGAGTTGAGAATCAGGAGTCACGTCCGCAGTGGACCAATGAGAGCTCTCCGTGCTTGGTCATGGGCCTGGTTTTATGGCCGCATTAAAAGCTGTACTGCCCTTTTCCCCATCGCCTAACTCCGAGGGTAGGGGGGTGTGCATAGGGAGAAATTAACCTATGCTTAAAACTTTATTTAGCGAAAGTTCATACTTACACTTTTTTGTGCGTTTTAAACCTCTTTTCGTCGTTTATTCAAATCGCTTGGAGGCTTTTTTACCTCATTTTTTCATCCCATTAAAGGCAACTTGATCCAAGGTAAGTTAACCAACCTTTCTTTAATATCTTGGTTACTAGCTATATATTTATCTTTGTGACATTTAGGGGTTTAAAAGCTTTAAAACACGTCGTTGTGTGTTTTCTTGTGGATTTGAAGGAATTAGACAACATTAAAAATGGGTGTTAGCATTAGCAGCAGGAGCTAACCTCGTTAAATATCAAACTAGTTTCCTCCCATCAAGAATAACAACGTTAAATTAATTTAACTACAGCAGTGTCGTGTGTAATATCTTTAGGCACAGTTTGACGGGGTTAAATTGAGCTTTATTTCCCGTTTTTGTTGTTGTGTCGAGGCTGTGCTGGCTCTCATTGGTTTGTATTGCAGGGACATGTCCCGACATGACGCCCGGTCACAGGCCTGATCCTTAAATGAACAGCCTGAAATCACCCACACTGACAGAAACAGCTCTGAAACACTGCTAATCACACAGATAAAACAACTTAGTGAACATAAAGTAAGGAAAAAAAGCTCTCATACAAAGTGAGTAACTTAGTTGTGCCTGATATGAGTCTGTGTCACGTATCCTGAGCAGTCCAGTTGAGTCCAGTTCAATGGCAGCTGTGAGGCTTGTTACTTGATAACTTACATATTTGGAAACTCTCTCATGTCCTCACACACTACTGAACAGCAGAACTCCTCAGTCTCTAACCATGACTGATAGTAAACTGTGGTAATGTTATTTGCGAAACTGTTGATTGTTAAACAACCCTTTTGAAAATGTAACACCAGCCAGATGCTGTCTTTGCTCCAAATGTTGTAAAATATGCCTGCTTGATATAGAGTTAATAGATTTAATAGATTTTCCCCTAGTGGGCTAAGTCAGATTTAAAAGTTGACATTTTGCGTAGATGAAGATGACTGTTTGGATGATTGATTAATCAATTATCATTCAATTTTGATTCGTTTTATATTACTTTTTTATTATAATTATTATTAATATTATTATTATTGTTGTTAGAAAAGGTGTCCAAATCTCTAATTTCACATTCTCAAATGTGAATATTTCCTGTTTCAAATCAAGACATTTCAGGACTTCACCTTTTCATAATTTTAAATTTTCAACAGTTTATTGCCCAAACAACTAATTGATTGTTTGGGAAAATGTGCGACAGATGAGCTGATACTGAAAATACTCGTTTAATGCAGCCCTAGTATTGATATGTTAGAAAGAACTAGACTGCATCTGGGATTTGGTTAACCAAATGTTGTATAGCTGCTCTCTCAAGTTCAAGGATGCAAATTCATAACTTATTTGACTATTATAGCAGAGTCAAACACTTTGTTTTTAACTGCTTGGTCATCATATTCAAATTTTTCTTCAGTTTTACACCTGTAGTTGTAGAAGTGAGAGCTATTGGGTGACATACCAGTGGTTTCAAAATATCACAGACATCTCTCTAGTCACACCCACAGTCTCGTCACATTATCAGTTTTGAGACTTGGAGTAAAGAAATATTGTTTCAGTTTGGTTTAGTCCGTATTGTTCAGCTCTGTTTCCCTCTCTGCACAGATGATTGACACAGTGACCGGACCCGGCGCACAGCCCTTTGCAGTTCAGCTGAAGGCCCTGACAGATCTGGAAGGCCGATACCAACCGAAGCTGAGCGGCTTGAGGCTCCTCGAGAGCTCCCAGGACAATGGCCTCCGGATGACCACCAGGCTGAGGGAGCTGGAGGTGAAAGATCTGCTCTCTCTGACCCGGTTCTTCGGGTTCAGCTCAGAGACCTTCTCTCTCGCTGTCAGCCTGCTGGATCGATTCCTCTCTGTGATGAAGGTTCGTTAACGCATTAAAGCCCAAAATTCACATCTGGTTTTTCCATGTAGATATAATAACACCTGCTTTATAATCTACTTCCCTCTTTGTGTCCTGCGTAGATTCAGCCGAAGCACCTGTCCTGCGTGGGCTTGTGCTGCTTTTACATCGCCGTGAAGTCCGCAGAGGAGGAAAAAAATGTGCCTCTGGCCAACGACCTGATCCGCATCACTCAGAATCGCTTCACGGTTTCTGACATGATGAGGATGGAGAAGATCATCATGGAGAAGCTCTACTGGAAGGTGAAGGCCCCCACAGCCCTCCGCTTCCTCCGCCTCTTTCACAGCCACATCCAGGAGCAGCTCGATGCTGAGAGGTAAGGACAGACGGTCACATCAACCTGCAGGGCTGAGCCATGACTCAACATGATTATATTTACTCTACTAAAATGTGTCCTCTCATATTTGGCTTTAGAGAGAATACTAGCCAAAAATATTTTTCAAGCCAACAGGCACAGTCCTGTTTGAAATAACGTAGATTTTTAGACATGTGATGTGCTTGAGAAACACATCTGAAAATCCTTTTGTTGTTTCTGATACTAAATTGACCGAAGCAGCTTGATGTCTAATCTCGTGAGCTCTGCCTCACATCTGTTAGATATGCAAGTTGCTGACACTAAAAGCATTTTTCCTCTTACAGCAAGAAGATCCTGAGCCTTGAGAGATTGGAGGCTCAGCTGAAAGCCTGTCACTGCTCATTTGTCTTCTCCAAAATAAAGGTAGGCTAAAATAACTGGTCTGCCAACATTTTAAAGGATGACCTATTTCCAGTTGGAATTATATTGTATTAAAGGAATTCATAATGTCAAAGTGGCATCAAGCAGTTCCACTTTGTTGACTGTTAAATTGGTAATCAAACTGCTTTTATGTTGCATAATAATAATAATAATTTGTAAATGATGAGGTATAAAGCAGGCCATCTGTGTTGAACATATTGATTTCTTAAAATTGTTTCAACACTAAATATGTTTGCTTAGTTAAAAAAAAAAAAGACTGGCACAGAACATTTTGCTGTGTTTGCAGATTTTTTTTGTGTTTAAGGATCTAATCCCTGTTTTTCTGCAGCCATCTCTGCTTGCCATGGCTCTCCTGTGTTTTGAGGCCCAGGAACAACATGAGCCTGAGCACTCTGACAAAATACCAGAGGCCCTGAAAAGTCTGCAGCAGCAGCTGAATGTAAGAACCAACTGTTTTTGAATCTTAAAAATATTAGTTTGGAGTCCAGAACATTTTTAAGTAGCTTTCCTTGTCTGGAGCCCAAAGATTTGCCTTATGGTAGGATTTGAGAAAATTAATCATTTTTTTCCCTGCCATGCAGATCAGAGACGGCGACCTGGTTTGTGTGCGGGAGCTGGTTGGAAAATGCCTGGCTGAATATGCCACCACCAAGTGCTCCAGGCCCAATAGCCAGAGGCTCCGCTGGATTATTTCGGGAAGAACCGCACGTCAGCTGAAACACAGCTACTACAAGATCACTCATCTTCCCACCATACCTGAATCAGCTTGTTAAACCTGTGGGGCGTAAATTGGCGACCTCTCATGCAGAGAAAATTGACAACTGTCCCCAAATGATCTTTGTTCTCTAATTGGATGCAAGGTGTGGGTGACCTTCGTGCAGTGTGGTTGCCAAGTACAGCCCCAGTTATTTTCCTTACAGATCTTCATCTGTGATGATGGATTTCTTTAAGGAAAAGCTAAAAATGTTGCCTTTTTTGTTCGTCATACATGGATCAAGCACACTGCATTTTATCTGCCCCAGTGACAAGGAGTAATGCTTCGTCAGAAAGGTTTATCTGCTACCATCCTGCTAAGTTTTACTTCCCTGGTTGAGTTGCTTACAGAAGTGTACAGTATGTTCTTGTTTAAATCCGTACCAAGGTGTTTGGTATTTCCTGGAACGGGTTGCTGGTTTTAAGCTAATAAGTATAGAACCACCTAGGTCCTCAGTCCACCATGTGGAAGAGGAGGGAGAAGGATTTTGTGAACAGCAAAAATGGAACCAAGAAATCGGGCCCAAAATCCTTAACTCCCACCCTAGGTTGCTAAACTGTCCTGAATGCACACTCCTACCCAAGGTGATGATTTTTTGTTTTTGTTTTTTTAACTTTGACAAGGCGAGGGAGCGCCAGGTTTCTCTGGTGAAGCGAGGCTATTGACGATCCCGTCACGTATGGCAAACCATACCGTGTGAGCTGAAACGTTATCAGCGGTTACAGATGAGTTGTTTTCACAGATTCTTGATTTGTGTACACAGAGTGAAATACCACATGTGTTAATTAATTTCAGTTGTCAATGATGCAGAGAACACACACACAAAAAAAGGTCATTGCAGTGGAAATGTGGATTGGACTTTGTTTGGCATCTTCTTTGCCAGTTTCCCTGTCTAGTTTAAGTTTCTTTCAGTGACAAAAAAAATCAAATGTGTTCTCAAATTGAAAATGCTAAATGAATACACCATCTGATTAACCTATATACGTGTACCTTTCAATAAAACTTTATTGAAAAGCTATTGCTGTTTGCATTACTCATTATTAAAACACACACAGGCTTTGCACAACAAGATAAAACCTTGTATAATGAGCTCTGCATCCTGCCAAACCAAAACAAAATCACTCCTTCAGACGATGCAAGCCGGATCACGGTGCTGTCAAGTCACTCTGAGTCCTTATGAAGGCAAATCTCATCGCAGAAGCTCTGATGAATCCGCTGATTCTCTTCATGCAGAGGACGTCCTCTGTTGTGTTCATTAGGCCAAAAGGTTTTTGACATCAGTCACTTCTGTAGACTGGAAAAGTCCGGACCACCACCAGCGAAGTTCCCAGAAATCTCTGCACCACTGAAGTCAAATCCAGGATTCTAACAAAAAGTATACATTTTTCATCTTTACAAATTCAGACCATAAACTCTGATAAAATTCATCAAATGTCTTTTCACCACTTTGAGAAGTAGTTCTAAAAATGTAAAACAAATGCAAATATCATATCTGTTTATGTGTTGCTCATTGCAAAATATCCAAGTACTTTTTTTCCACAACCTGTCGGCCCAAATTTGATTACTTAATGATTTACAGCTGATCAATAGTCATTTATTAACCAGAATTAAAACTATTTGTTACAACCTAGAAGCTCCTCATAACAGCTGCCTCATTAGAAAATCACACTGATGTGGCCGTGTGAGGAGGGAAAAGCGTGTGCGTCTGATAAGTCAGGCAATAACATCTTGGCAAAACTTCACCATGACGCTTCAGGTAGCGCTGAATGAAACCAACCTCTCGCTGGAACCTCTCCAGTGTGAGCTTCCTCTGCATCTGGTCCTGGACCCAGGCGTTGGCACAGTACTCCCCCTCCAGCAGGGAGGACCAGCAGTTCCCGGCCTCTCTGTTGGTCTTCATCAGAACGATCCGGATGAGGCACTTGTCCTCTGAGCAGGAAGAGAGAGGTGAACGCGAGTGAGACAAAGATGGCTTTTGTACATTAAAGTCTTCAGTTAAATCAGAGCATGTTGACTTATGTGACACCTACCTAGTGTCCACGTGGCTTCATCAGACATGGTCGTGTCGAACAACTTGCCCTGGCAGGATAGAAAAAAAGTGATTGTGTTCATGTAGCAGTCAAAACTGGCATGAGTTTATTATTTGAGTAGAGGTAACACTGTGAGAAAATAACAAAGAGGTTACTGTGCTCATTACTAATCTAATCAAGGAGACTGAGGAGATTACTCCAGCTTTTGTGCGGCTGAAAAACGATGGAAAGTGTTTGAATGAATGGAGAATTTGGAAGAGCAACATCTTATATTTAATATTAAAGGTGTGACAGGAAGCCTTTCCAGCGAGTCAGCATGAAAAAAGCACCTGCCTCACCTACAGCTATCACCAAGGTAACTTCGATCACACCTGACATGACGTGTGAGAAGTGAAAACAAGGATCAGATCGTGTAAAACTCCTCTCCTTTACTGAGCCTCCTCCCTCGGTACCTTGAACACTTCGTCTCCTCGGACGTGCAGCTCGATATCTCTGGCTCCTAAACGGCACTTGACCTCTTTGGCAGACGTCCCGCGGGGCACGTCGACCTCAATGAAGACCTCCTCCATGGTCTGGTACCAGGAGCCCCAGGGAGTCCTGCAGGGCACAACGCCGCTCCTCTCCTCGAAGTGCACCGACATGCTGCGGAGTTCACCGGCTGACTGACTGACGCGGCGTCCGGATAACTAAAGATTAATGTTCAACTTACTGCTGCTGAGGCGGACATGTCAAGTCAGACTACTCAGAGCATTTTGGCGGCAGTGTTTTCTCTCGCCATGTTATTTTAGTCTCTCTCTCACTCGCTCGAAACTTCCTTTTCTTCTTCTTCTTCTTCTTCTTCTTCTTCTCTCGCGCTCAGGTTACTTCCGGGTTTGAGTAGCGTCGTCGCAGCAGCGCCACCTGCTGACTGATCTGATGAACCACAACAAGAAAATCACAGGTGATTAGGTATGTCTGTGTATGTGTGTAAATATAAAAGTGTACACACACAC
>JBAJHX010000053.1:15471765-15487747 GCA_037176925.1 Amniataba percoides | reverse complement strand
TGTGTGTGTGTGTGTGTGTGCTGGCCATTTTGAACGGCACTGGATGGGTTTTTAGCACATGCACACAGCAGAGTGTGTGATGAGGAAGAGCACTGAATGGTCCGAGCTTTTCCTTTGATGGAAATGATTTATTTTGGTGGAGGATGCAGCCAGAACGGAAGTGCCTCGGGGGGTCCGGAGAGATTTGAAATAGAAACCCCTCACTCGCTTTCTCCTCCCTCTCTTTCTCCCTCTCTTTTTCCCTCTCTTTTTCTCTCCCTCCCTCCTCCGTCCTTCCCTCCCACCACTTTGACTGGATCCCTGGCTGTGACTCTGGGCTCAGCAGCCATGTAATCCACCTCTGCCTTGCTCCAAAGGGTTATCTTACTTAAGAACTAGGCATCTATGCAAGCATTCATCTGGAAAAAAACACTGCTTCATACATCCGTGTGTGTGCGTGTGTGTGTGTGTGAACAAAACACAAAACTGTGCACAAACAGTGAATGGCTGACTGACGTCATGCAGCTCCCTGTGGCTATGAGAGAGCGTTCATCTCGCTCATTTCTCGGAAAAGCTCACCCTGCCAGATCTGCACAGGCGTCCCTCTGACACGACAGACACATTTAGACAAAAAGAAAAAAAAAAAAAACAAAACAGAAAAAACCCCCAAAACATCCGAGACCCTGTTGGACCTGTGTGCCACATGATGTTGTTACCTTGTGAAAAATCTGTCCTGCAACTTACATAACAGGTCGGATTCTCCTCCTCCTCCCTCTTTTCTTCACGTCCAGTTCTCTTTGGCACAATAGAGGACGAGATTGATCTCGGAGAAATCAATAATATCACCGTGCGGCGCGATCACAAGGATGGAGCCGGTGACCTGTGCTCGGTGCAGGGCCGCTTTGATCTCCCTCATCAAGCGGCAGCCGCTTTTAAGATTAAAGTGCTGAGAGGGAAAACAACACGGGGAGGCGAGGAGGAAGCTGGTGAGGAACAGGGTGGGAGAGAGGTGAAGGTTACTGTGATCAGTTTCACGTCTCCTCTAATGATATCTACATCCTGGTGGAGGCCGAGGAGAAGTTACCGCAGACCTCGCGTGTTACCGTGACGGAGGCGGAGACCGCGTTTCGTTAACTCCCTCAACACGCAGCTTCCTTTTTCGGCTTCGCAACAACCTTATTCAACACAGTCCGACGCGATCGCTCATTCATTCTTGATCAGCTTGTTCCAGCATGAAAACGTTCAGACCCAAGATGGCTGCTGAGCTTCATCAAATGGATATTCCAGATCAAATATTCAAATTTAAGGTTGAAATATTTGGTATCATAAATGTTTGCTTTTAAAAGCAAACAGCTCTTTATGCAGGTAATTTAATCAATCCAGTCCAAGGCTGCAACTAATCTGCCAGTTATATTCTTGTTCGATTGTTTCATCACAAAAAAATCAGCACGTCCTATCACCAGACCATTGATTTTCAGTGTATTATTAAAGAAAATTGAGAAAACCAGAAGCAAGCCACATTTGAAAATCTGTAATCTGCGTTTTTGGGCAAGGAAGACTTAAGAGACTAACTGCTGAGTTCGTTTCAGGGAACCTAAAGTTGCTCTTGAAGCTGGAAAAAAAAAAGTCCACAGAAATAAAAATGTTCTTCAAACACTCTCAGGCAGAACAATGAGAGGTTTCATAAAAAGCTTTCATTTAGTCCAGCACACCGGTTAAAATGTCAACCCCAGGGGGTTTTAATCAGGGTGGAAATTGTAAAAATTGATTAATCTGAATTGTCTCTAAAGAAAACTGAACCTTCGGTGTGTAATCCCACCAACTAAAATGCACACCAGTCACGCTTCATTCCAAGTGAAGGCTGAATTTTGCACCTATGGTGGATGAACTCGAAGGAAAATGGAGTAATTTGCTGTCAGAAGAGAGAGAATGTGACTGGATTTGAGATCAGTGTTTGTGAGTGGGCCTGCCATGATGGCGGTGAGCAGGTTTGGGCTGTAGACAGCTGCTCGCTCCTCTAATTAAAGATAAAAATGCCTCTGGTGGAGAATGAACTCTGCATTTTAGTTGAGGCTGATTGAAGCCATTGTGGCATTTTTCGTCTGTGCTGTCGTGAAGGGCATGATGGTTGTTGAGGTGGTGTCTGGGCACGGGATGGGATTTGTAGTTTTGTTGCTTCACTATGAAAGATGTTGGTTCATATGTGTACGTGCCATAGTGGAGTGCTCTTGTGTGTATGTGTGTGTGTGCGTGTGCATTCCCGTGTGATGGAACGATGGCCCGTTGAGGCTCAAAGGTCAGCCATGTTGTCGGGCAATAAAAATGTGCAGGTCAGTCGGCGCCGTGGTAACAGCCTCGCCTGCATGACATTACAAATGTGCTATTTTGAGAGGGAAGTGTCCTCCGAGTCCGAGGTGTGACCACACATCCTTGCTGGGTGGGCTGTGCTGACTCACTGGGGTTAGTGCAAAATATGGCACAGATATGATATCATGGCTGAGAGACCCCCCCATCATCCAACCCCCCCTCCCCACCAGTTTATCTCTGTCTGTTCAGCGCTGGCATCTCGCTCCATCACTCATCTCCCTCACTTAGCAGCTGAAATTGCATTTGCATAATGCTGTTTGTTTTTGCTGAAATCACAGATCCAGGAACCGAACCCTGGTTACGGTGCATTAAAAAGTGCTCTGCACACAGCCAGTGCAGCTGATTAAATACAAGTTGAGTCTGTTGTCTCAGCAATGCATCAGTGCTGCATAATAACGTCTTCAGCATACATCCATATGTTGAGTATATCTACAGTACGCACTCTGAGGCTGGAATAAAGAGGGAGGTAAATGAGTATTTTCACTCCTCGTCTTTTCTTCGTGCCGTTTGTTAATTACATGTAAAATACCTGAGGTTGGTGGTTGTTAAGAGGCACTGCCTGTACTATAATACTGTTCTCTGAATGTTAATTAGCTGGATGTGAATTAAAAGATTTAAACAAACCAGCTGTGGTGGCTTCTGGGATGGAGGAATTAGTGGGGCGTGAGCGTTCCCTTTATTACGATCATTATCCTGACAAGCACTGGTTTCTGTAGATGAGTACGGGGATCTGGCCGTCAGATCACGGCGGGGTTGGGGGGGGGGGGCGGTGGGCGCTGACCAGGGGGAACACGATGCGGGGCCTCGTCGTTACAGTGCCTCAGTGTGAGGGAGACGCTGCTTCTTGTGTCTGTGAATTAGCAACCATTTTGATCTTGTTTGTCCAAACTGATCCTGTTCCATTTTATTTTCAGCTTGTGGAAAATAAGCTTGTGTTATTTTTACTCAGTGTTGCCATGACAACGCAGCCTTTTTTTTTCTTTTCGGTGGATCTAGGGAAGTCAAGGGAAAGCAAATAAGGCCTCTTTTTCTAGGGACCTTTTCAAGGTTTTGAACATTGATAATCCAGCTGAAAGGTGTTCTGTCTTTGAGGAGAGGCCAGATTTGTGTTGTTATTTGCATTTTGCCTTTTTCTTAAATCAATGCTAAAGAGATCTTATCGGTTATAGGATCTTAAATAGAGCTGCAACTATTTATTATTTAAAGATGGAATAATTCTTAGTTTCTGTATTTTAGTATTGTTCATTTTCTCAATCAATTCATGTTTCAGATTTGTGAAAAAAACAGGAAAATCAACCCATCTACTTTAGCAGAGACACATTAATGTTATTCATTCTGTCCAGCTAACCACGTAAAACCCAATAAATTCAGTGTACAAAGATATAAAACTGAGAAAAGCAGAAGATTCGTACATTCCAGCCAAATGTTTGGCTATTTTTCATGACAAATGATTCAATACCTGATTCCCAGTTGCAGCCAATTAACTTTCTGTTGATCAACTAATCAATAGCATAATCTTTCTTGTCTTTAAGCTCTAATCTGAAATATTAGGAGACATTAATTCTGTGTCACTTCTTTTCTGTGACTTTTTTGAGGTTGCTGTAAAAAGCTAAGCAGAACTTCAACCCATGCACATTTTTTATACATACAATTTTCTTCACATTTTAAATACAAGGCAGATTTGGTCTCCTTGTTCATCCGGTGCAGCTTTGAATCTGCCTGCTCTGTTTTCCAAAAAGCTTAAGACAAGAATGCAGGTTGTCCAGAACAATGTCATTAGTTATGCTGAGTGGACACACAGAGTAACAGATTAATATGGTCAGCAGCATAATTACAGCACGAGAACAACACTTAATCCTGCAGCTTTCTTACATGCATGCTGGCTTCTCTGTTTAATGTTTAGTCTTCAGAGACCGGGTTCATTTCAAGATAAAACAAGGGGAGGAGACCATGAGCTAAAAAAAACATGTTCACAATTTGAATGTAAAACCTGCAAGGAAAGGTTTTGATACACACAATTTATCAATGTTTAAAGTAAAATTTCAATATCTTAAACACTAGGCAGTGAGTGTTGTATTTTTAAGGCTGGTAATGTGCAATTTTCTTGATTTGCTTCATAACTTGGTAAATTTAATGGTTCTTGTAATGCACTTTATCAAACTTAATCAATCATATTTAAAATAATGAAAGTGTGCTCCTCTCCGTCTTTTGCTTTACTTATCCAGGCTTAATGCTCGCAAAGTTGCGCCAAGTTTAAATTGGTGGTAATATGCTTCCATAATGGCCGGTACGGAGAACAAAAGAGCAGCGTGTCTTAAAACAGGCAGTAAGTTTGCCAGCTCCATTAAAAGCCTTTAATGTGCCGATGACTCCCTTAATGATGCTGTCAGGCACTTTCTGTACTGAAGCTAAGTAGCTGAAAAATGACCCATTGGAAAGAGAGTCATAAAGGCGTCTATGTTGTCACTTCCCTCAGGATGTGTATGGCCCGCAACTCATTCAGAAAGCACTAACGCCCCCCTGACCCCTAATATTTAATTTGAAGCCTGTACCGGATGCAGAGAGCACAACAAATGAATAAACTCAGCTTGACCAGCTGATGTGCTGTGGCGTCTCCTCCAGCCCGCGGACGGGAAGCAAACAGACAAGAGGCTGAGGATGTCTGCAGACGAGCTTGTTATTGCCCAAACGTCCAGTCGTCTCCTCGTAGCTCTGCACAGTGGACATTGTTATCATCAGCATATTCCCCTCTGCCTCTGCCCGAGCGCTCTCCGGCAGGACACGGCGGATAAGAGCGTTGGCAATATGGTGGACGTCTGTCTGGTCCCATAAAGCAGCAGAGGAGAGAGAGCTCACATGCCAGCTGTCTTACCAGCAGATCACGGGTAGAGCGTGTTTTTTAACCTTTATACATTGTTGAGATTAGCTGTAATTTCTTGTTGTTTGGACTACCGCTGATCACGATGCATGTATGTATATTTAAAAAAAAAAAAGAAAATGCCAATTATATTATACGAATATAATAATAATGATAATGGACATTTTCTGTCCTTTAAATATTGTATTATTCATGTAAATATCATATTTGCAGCTGGTCTTTATTAGCTGTTGAAAAAATGGGTTATAAATGAACAGGACTATGCATAGGCTATGCATAAATACATTTTTTTTTTGTCTGATAAAAACTCATTTTTGTCATCCTGCCCTGTGATATTTCTAATATTTTAATAATACTTTTAAAATCATATACAGAAAATTATATTAAGCTAAAAAAAAGAAAAAAGAGAGCAACTGTATTGGCGGACACAAACATAAAAGACTGCTACATGTAAATCAAACCAGAGGGCTTCGTTATAAAGAAAAGTGAAAGCACAGACGTCAGCTGTTTCCTTAGATCTGAATCCACAAACGGAGCTGTATGTATTGTGTTAAGTCTATTGGCAGCTCCCTCCTATGTTGGCTGTGACAGCTGATGTAGTTGTAATGGAGGTCTTGTAACAACTGTAGCCTGTCAGATTTCTCAGGGAAACACAAATGTACTCCTTGTCACTCTGTCAGATTCTTAATAGGGTTTGTTAGCCCAGAAACATATCTGTAGTGAGACACTGTCACTGTCGACCAGCCTTGATGTTTTTTAAGTTAGCCGGGCCTTGTTTGTATCTTCATCCTGTTTATGTATTCAGCACTGTCATTCTTTTTTTTTTCTTTTTTTTCCATTTTTTTAATGTTGGTGCTCTCCACAAGATGTCTCCCTCACTGATGCTCACTGGGCTGCCTGTGTGATGTTAATGGAGTTTCTGAGGAGTGCTTGTGACAAGGAGACTGAAGGTCGCTTTGGAGACCGACACTCCAGCATGGGATGGTCTGTCTCTCAGTTATCTGCAGCCTTTTTTGTGTGTGTGGGGGGGGGGGGGGGGTTGTTGTTGTAATGTTTATTACTCAGAAATTCTAATTAGGCCAGACAACCTACAGGCACCTGTGTCTCATCTTGACTTTTTTTTTTTAAATTATATTTTGACGCTTTGGTCGGGTGGCTTTGCTTCATATTGCCCTATGAACATCATATGTGCAGAGCTGCTTTATTTGCCGTTTGAAGAATGATTGAAACATCATGCAGATGTTAATGCAGATGTTAAGTATTTACTTTGTTTGCATGAAAACAACATGATTTCCCTGCTTTTTGTTTCTTTTCTTACAAAACAAAATGTACTCCCTGCAGTCCAGCACAGTAGTTTACGTTGCAGATTTTGGTTTTTCTGAGAAATAACTTACTGCACTGAGAGAGACAGAGAAGGGAGGGAGGGCAGCTGTATTTTGTGTCCCTCTCCGAGCACAAGTGATGTCCGATCGGAGGTAAGCAGCACCATCTGTGAGGCCGTAATTACGCTGCCATTTTACAGCACAGCCAGGAGGCAGCGTGCAGGCCCAGGTGTTCACTGCACTGAAGCTGTGCATCTCTATACTCTTACCCCCCACCCCCCCACAAACCTGCACACACACAAATACACACACACAAAATAAATAAATAAATCCAGGCTCAGTTAACTTTAACATTTCACTCAGTAGACCTTTTTTACAGCAGGCATTTTGACACGTTGCAGTTGTAAAAGCACGGGTGTAAATGATAAAATTAACGATGGCTGAATTCCATTTAGCTGCCTCAGTTTCAGGTCCTGTTTTTTTGTACGTGCTGCCGTGACGTACATTGTCAGTGTTATCAGTAAAACCTGTGCTGTTCCAGAATCACTCCATATTTACCACACAGCACGCCATGTTTACTTCTCAGCGTGAAGTGATAGATTAAGGTTGGTTGACACCGGAGAAACAACAGTGATTCATTATCGTCTCAAATCTCCTTTTGCTGCCCACTATAGTATAAACTATTGAGTGCCTAGATAATGCCTGATTGTCCTTATCGCAACTTTACTGTATTGATTTAATCTGAACATAGACATCTATCCTGGGAGAGGGATCGCTCCTCTGTTGTCCCTTCTGAGGTTTCCTCCCTGTTAAAAGGGGTCGAGGGTTTTAGAGAAGATTCTAAAGCCCCTTTAGGCAAATTTGTTTTATTGGGCTCCAGAGTGAGTGGACAAGGGATTGATATCAGACACAAAAGGCGCTTTTCCATTACACAGTTTTAGCACTGCCAGCCTCCACTCAACTCGACGTGACTCGGTGTTGGTCGGTTTCCATTACAATTGCATACCACCTCAACAAAGGTGGTGTCGTCATAGCAAAGCGGCCCGAAACTCCAGCAACGTCATTTGTTACATGACACAAACACATCCATCTCCAAACGTGTGTTCGCTGTTTTAAAAATGGTGGGACTGATTCTTATGAACAAGTCGCTCTCATGACTCAGCCAGTGACGTCACTCCCTGGCCAATCAGTGGCCTGCTGTTTGCTGATGTCACATTTTAGTACCGGGTACTATGACCATCAGTTCAGCAGAGCCGAATAGGTGCTAATGGAAAAGCCCCAAAACTGAAAGTAAAAATCCTAATGGTGCTAAAATAAATAAATAATGAATTGATTAGTTTATTTAAAGATGATTAAGCATCTGTCTATTTTGATCAGTAATCAGTTTTAGAAGTCATTTATCACACAGACACCTGGTTTCAGCTTGTCAAATGTAGCTTTTTCTGAATATTTATTAATCATCTGAAAATTTTTTTATTTGACAAACCTTGTACTCTGCTTAGATGATGATGAACATCTACCAGTCATTTGGGATCTTGAAGAATGAAAGATTTGTTGATTAATCCAAAAAACCTAAACAGAGCTCTAAATTCTACCCTGTTAATGCAATATGAGAGCTATGAAAATCCATGTGTGACACACCAGACACACTCACGCTCACTTGTTACCGTGTCCGCCAAAATGTCAAAGGATGCTTCACTCCAGTGGTATCAAGTGCTGAGCGAAAAGGAAAACACAGGCAGATTGTTGCTGAAGGTCTGTGACACCATATTGTTAAATCACCTCTGTTTCAACACAGCCTGTCTCTCCAGTTAATATTGTTTGCTCCGGTTTTCTAATTCAGGGAGAGAAAGACAGAGAGAGCGTTAGAGCATCTTCTCCTCAAACGATTCTAGCTCCTCGTGTTTCTGTGTTCCCTCATCAACGTGGCGAACGATGGCACTAAAGACGGGGACGTGCTGCAGGAGACGCTGCCTCAGTGGGTGAAGTACACCGAGCCTGCAGGCAGCAGCTAACGATCCCAAAGGTGATAGAGACATCCGATCGACAGGCTGATAATGAGACAGAGAGGGAGCGAGTGCGAGAGGAAGGTTCAGTGGGAACTCTTGTAAAACAGGATAAGGATGCGGCCGTCCTCGCTTGACTTTTCACTCCTGAAAAAATCAACCTGGCAGCAGCTCATGTATTTTTAGATGCCCTTTTTACGCAGTGCTTTGGTCGCACACACTGCATGCAATGAATGATAAGAGTTTAAGAGTGAAAGTGGCAATTGCTTTGCAGTGTCACGCCAACATGTGATGATAGAAGCAAAACAAAAAAAAAAAAAAAAAAGAAACATAGAAACACGATAAGTGACGATGATGGCCCGCTTGGAGTAAAAGCTCAAGGGCCTCGTTTCACGGACCGTATTTTTTAATTTGTTTTCCCACTCATCGATTGCACTGCAATACGCTGCAACAGAGCAGATCCAACTGCAGTGCTGTGTTTTACTGTGGCTGTGTGGGTGTAAGTCTTTTTTTAAGAGTGAGAAGCAGAGAAAAGAAAAAGAGACAGAGAGGGAGAGGAGGAGATACAGTTTACTGCTACATCTCTGAGCATGTGTAAAACTGTACAGTATAGATGTGCAGGTTAAATCTGGAAAATTCTCTCCTGAATCCCAGTTAGGTTGTTTCTTATGCAGAACTAGAAGCAAAAAAAAAAAAAAAAAGAAAAAAAAAGAAAAGAAAAAGGCCAGGGAGGGAGCCCCAGCTGCAGACGTCTACTGGCCACTTGCATTAGAGGAAGGATCGTCTCTATAAAGCTCAAAGTGCCTTGATTCGTTGGAGTGGAAGCAGATATTTTTAGCGTGAGACAATAGTCAGCCAGCTGAGAAAGTTCCCCTCTGGTTACGTTCTTAAAATTAAATGAGGATAGTTGAATATTAACCCCCCCAACCCCGGTCATCATGGCCCCTAGTACCGGCTGTGGCCTTTCAGACCACCGCCAACCTTTTGACTGACCTTCTCACTATACGCAGTCCATACAACACGCTATGACACATCAGATGTAAGCGTGGGATGACACACTGTCGGCGCTTGACATGTTTCCCAGTAGACATGAGAGTTGAAATGAAACATACTGTACTCGGAGCACCACCTGAAAGATGCAGAGAGCGTTTGTTTTTGGCTTTACCGTGTAATTAGCATCAGTATTATTGATCCCCACCATGGCTTTATCTTTGAAGTCCTGCACTAGCTTCACTAAATAGACTCCCTCCCCTTCTCTCTGTCCTCCAGGACTACACCTTGACAATGTACTTCCAGCAAGCATGGCGGGACAAGCGTCTGTCCTACTCCGAGATCGCCTACAACCTGACGCTGGATAACCGAGTGGCAGACCAGCTGTGGGTCCCTGACACCTACTTCCTCAACGACAAGAAGTCCTTCGTTCACGGCGTCACCGTCAAGAACAGGATGATCCGTCTCCATCCCGACGGCACGGTGCTTTATGGACTCAGGTAAGCCTTTTACAACTGCCCTTCCTATTGTGCTGCGACTATTAATGTATCGATCACGATACCTAATGAAGTAATGTGATTGTGTCTGACACAATTGAATAATTGGGGATCTGCCATTTCCTGATGTATGCAGTTAAAGTGTACATATGTTTTGTTTTTGTTTTTTTTACAACTTGTTTTCTTGCAGTTTTGCCATCATTATCAGTGCTAATAACGTTCTACTTACCAAACAAACAACTGAGAACTTGGATTGCAGTGACAGCTCTAAAAATAATCCAGAAACATGAGCAGACAAATGAAGAAAAGTATGACCATCCCTGCCAGTGTGATGGAAAAATGGATAGTATCTTAAAATTATGTCATCTTCTATTTATTTTTTAGATACAAAGTCATAATTTTGAGAAAGTTTTTTTGGAGAAGGTTGCTCATCATAATGGCTTACAGGATGTTTGATGTTCATTACATTAGTGGCAGACATTAATTACAGTTAATGTTCGTTTGACAGACATTGAATTTTCACTTTAACTCATTTTACATACAGTACTGTACCAGTGTAGGCAGTTTTCCTGAGCAGTGAGGTGTGCTAAGCTAAAACAGAGTGGTTTAGGTCGTAAGATAATTCTGAGATGATTAAAACAATATTGGAAAGAAGACACCAAAAAGCAAGGTGGTTTTCTTTATGTAGCACCTTTCCAAAGCAAATCAATCCTACACGCTTTGTATGCGACATAAAAATGCATGAAGACATAAATACACAGACATATAAAATGACATACAAACAGGATTTAAAACAGGGCTGAACAATTAATTAAAATTTACGATCTGACATCTTTAAATAAAGGTAAAATCTGTCTCAACATATCATCATAAATGGTGTTCCAGAGAGACTGATGCTGTTATTGCTGTTTGAGATATTGGAGAACTTTACCTCTTTAGGATGCCATTGTGTGGGTCTTTATTTTTCGACAGAAACCAGAACCAGCAGTTTAGAAAATCTGATGAAACTGCTGGTTTGTTTGAAACCTGCCTGGTTGTCTCCATGTTCTCTGATCTCAGCTCTCACTTCAGTGTTCAGTGTTCAGTTCAATTCAGTGAATTCAGTGTTATCAAATCTGACAAAAAAAAAAAAGAGACAACAACATTAAAGCAGAGTTATCTTTCAACAGCTGTGTATAGGAGGAGGTATATGCCTTCATGTTTTAGCCTTTCACATCCCCTGATGATCATCAATATCAATAATTGATTGACTGTGATCAATAATAAAGCAGGGTGGCGCAAACAGCCGAGCTGAGTCTGATTGTGCAGGATGGCTCAGCCCGTCTATAAGACATCTCTTTGTGGTGTTGGACTGTGATGCCTCTGAGGAGACTGTCATCCATAATTGATAACTCATAATCAATAATGTAGCAGTTCAATACAAACACTGAATCTGTATTTGTACTGATGCTGCGTATTTGACTTCACAGGCTAGCGCAGCCCGTCCATCACTGTGTGCTGCTGCCTCCTCTGATCTGTCGCCTCCTCTTCACGTGTGTGTGTGTGTGTGTGTAAATGATCTCAGATTAGTGTCTGCATTTAAAAGATGAGATTATTGTTGCTAATTCAAGATGTTGCAGCATTCACTCATTCTCTCTCTAGACTGAAATGCCCTTCTTGCGCAAAGACTGCTTAAAAAATTTAAGTATCTGCACTGCACCAGATTATTCATCGCTACATTTTGTTTCAACAGTCGAGAAAATGTAATTTATAACGCTCTGACTCAATTATATAAGCCCAACACATATTTCTGCACAGCAGCCAAAACAGCAATGGATGCTAGGAGAGGGGTTGTTGTAAATCTGTGGGTATGCGTGCAGCAGAGAGATGCGGTTGTTACCTCAGATACGATGTCCTTGTCAGTGCCGGTGCCTCCCGGCTCCTCTATTATTTGGTTCGTGGGTTTGGTCCAGGTTTTATTTGATGCTAGCAAGTCCAGACACAAGCTTCTGTCAGAGTCAGCCCGCCAGATGCCTGTGCGCTCTGAGCACGCTGACACATACCTGCAGAGACGGGCCGGCTGGTTGCAACAGCATGGCTTTAGTGGATGTTGGAGGAGATGGCTAACTGAGGGGAGACTCAGAGTCCTTGATGGGAAAACAGGTCAACCACGCGTCCTGCCAGGGCGTCTGAGCGCAGGACTGTGTCATTATCTGTTTGGCTACGAATTCATTCTAGTCGTTCATCATCATCATCCAGTCGTGTGAAGGTCAGCAGTGGTGGAAGAAGTATTTAGATCCTTTAGTTAAGTGAAAGTAGCAGTACCACATTGCAGAAATTGTCTTGCATTATCAGTAACATGTTCTTATTATGCTGCATAGTGACCTCTGTTATATTATTATATGTCATCTTTTATTGGGGTTTTTTTGCATAAACATAAGAGGAGCTTTTTATTGGTGTAACTAGTCAATGTACAGATACAGCGATAATCTTTATGTACTTTAAAAATGCATCATATTCTGTATGTTTTGTTTGAAAAGTAAATATTGTGAATACACTTGTCAAATACATGAAAACAGTGAAAAGTTCAATGTCTTCAACATGTAGTGGAAGTAGAGTTGCAATGGTCAGGCGATTCATCAATTAGTTGTCAATTAATTTCCAACTACTCTGATAATCGATTTGAGTAATTTTGAGAAAATGTGTCCAAATTCTCTGATTTCAACCTCTTAAATGTGAATGATTTCTGTTTTCTTTAGTCCTTAGTCCAAAACAAGACATTTGAGGAGGTCACCTTTGGCTTTGGGAAACATTGATCAATAATTTTCACCATGGACAAAACAACTCATTGATTAATTGAGAAAATAATTGACAGTTTAATCAATAATGAAAATAACCCTTAGTTGCAGTCATCAGATAAACAGCGCAAACTAGAATTACTCAAACAAAACAGAAGTACCTCAACAGATGCCACCTAGTTGCATCATGGGAAACGTAAGAGCTATTGCTTGTGGCCACAGTAGAAAATAAAAGTCAGGATAAATCGACCTCTTTGAATGTTCCTTTCTTAAATGTATCTGCCTCTTTGTGGAAGAATTAAATAGTCATAGTACACCTTTAATTTCAAAGAGGAGAGTAAATATTAAATTTAGTGTACAATATTCTTGAACCATCTCCATCCACCATTAACAAGCTGTGCACCTCAAAACCCAACCAACCTAGAAACTGACTATAAACAACACACAAACAAAAGAATTTATGCTTGTAAAAATTAAACAACAGTGCAAGTTTAAAATCAGTCCCGCTGCATCACTTCATCGCCTGTTTGCCTTCTCTTACACCTCAAACACTAGTAAATATGTCACGCCATAAGATCCGATGTTGTCTCGCTAAATCCTTGCATAATAAGCGGTGAAAGTAAACATATTATTGGCCTCAAAGGTGAACGTGGATTTGTGCTGAACTAACTGAAATTAGCTAACACCGTACCTGGGGAGCACCAGTAGATTAGAGTGCTGTTTAGTTTGCAGGAGGCATTAGATGTGTGTGTGTGTGTGTGTGTGTGTGTGTGTGTGTGTGTGTGTGAGAGTGTGTGTGTAGGATCTGTGTCTATGGGTGGGTGTGCGCGAGTGGGTGAGTGTTATTTTTGGGGTGCATGTGGAGGAGGAAGGGTGAGGGTGTTGTTTACTCCTCATTCCCTGGATATATAGTGCATCCCAATCCTGCCAAATCCTGCTCTTCAATTACCAGGAGGAGCAGAAATTTGCAACAGTGCTCCCAACTGTCACTTTAGAGCTCGGTTTGACTCTCGGGGAGAGGCAGTCTGATCTAATTACCCGGCCCCTGAAAGGGCTCAGCCAATAACACAGATACCGCCCAGGACTGCGAGAAAGAGACACACATACAACAGAGTGTGTGTGTGTGTGTGTGAGGGGGGGTGGGGGGGGGGTCGAACACTACACAACACAAACTCCACTTAGCCCTTCATTTTATGCAGGAGAGGAGGAAAGACACTCGACTCCTGATGCGTGTCGCTCAAAATTCACAGAGGGAAATTGAGGAAGAGCCAGAAAGAAAGGAAGAGACATGAAGGTCAGACTTCATTCAAAATGGAGAAATTGTTAGGATTCTCCCTCCTCCCTCCCTTCGCTCTCCTCCCTCCCTCCCTCCCTTCCTCCTCTCTCTCTCTAGCTCTCTCTCTGTGAATATTGTAACTCCTTTTGTGAGAGGACATATCCTTGTGCTATGGAGACTGACGTCCTCTTTTGTCAGGGCGAGGAGTGTTCCACTCTGCAGCTCAATAGATGACACCGCATGGCCAGGAGGAGAAAGCTGCTGAGTGGAGGAAGAGAGGGATTTAAATAAGCCTTTTTTTTCTGTCAATACGATCAATACGGGCTTAGCATCGCCCTCAAAGTTATCCATCTCCCTCTCAAACTACCGATCGGGGGGGGTGGTTTGTATGTCACGTGTGTTCAGGTGCACCCGTGCTTTGAAACGAAGACGCCTCTCCTTTGATTTGGCGTGCTCTGGCACACGCTGGACTCTTTTCCTGTTGCCACTGCAGACATTTTATTTTCAAATTTGGCAACAGCGCCTGAGCAGGCAGAGACAATCCTGCGTGCCACGTTTCCTCAGCTTCTCACAGGCTCTCTATCCAAAATGGAGGAAGCTTCACCATCTTAATTTAACTTCTCATTCCATTACAGTGTCCATGTAATAATGTGTCAGTTTAATTAAAGGATGCACTGGTTTGTGTCCCTGCTCGCAAAAAAGGGAAAAAAAAAAAAAGAATCTCTTCTCTGCATTCGGTCTCTGCTATGACGCTCCCTCGAAATGAGATTCTGTCTGGGAATTCGTGGTGGTTGTGTTATGTCCGTAAACAAGGTCATTTGGAATAAAGGTGCACAGGCTGCCTTAGGGGGGGTCCACACACAAACACACATACACACACAGACATACACACAGCCTTGGCTGAACTGTGGGGGAACATGCACAGGAGGAGGAAAAAAAAAAACCAAAAAACAAAACATCCTTTTTTTAGAGCTCCATGTCCTATTAGCTCCGACGCAGAGCAAATGTAGCGTGTTTGAATCTGCGTGATCTGTTAGAGCGTGGCCTCTCCTCCGGCAGGTTGGGAGGATGAGAGAGAGGGACCGGCCCTGATGTTGATGAAGAGCAAACAAGCCCGTGCTTCATGATCACTGCTGCTGCTGCTGCTGCTGCTGCTGCAGAGGTCCACGGCAGACTCTCGCTGCAGCGGAGATGACGAGGAGGAGGAGGAGGAGGAGGAGAGGCGAAGACGGGGAGGGAATCCTGCAGAGAAATCCTCGTCCGTCTCTCCTCCTCCCTCGTTATTAGCTGTTTATTAATTGTTAGCGTGGGTACTGGACGTGCTAGCTGGGCCAGGGGATGCAGAAGCGGCTCTTGATCAGCGATGCGGAGTCTCAGACAAAAAAAGCTTCGAGACTTCTGCTGATGATGTAGGTGGGCTATAAATAGGCTGTTATTTTTACCCCTGCCATTTTGGCCTCATTTCCGCTTTTCCCCTGCGCTTCCTCTGCCACCGTGATGATGTAGTGGTGGCGATGTTGATGATGGTGAGTGATGAGTGACTGGCTGGCGCGCACAACATCCCAGTAAGTTGTGGCCATAAAAAGGGGTAAACTAGGACAGAAATAAGACTCCTGTGTTAATCCCCCAGTGCACCATGGCCCTGCTAACTGGCTCTTATATAAGAGCCCAGAGAGCAAGAAAAAGGAGGCAGGAAGAGAGAGAGAGAGAGAGAGAGAGAGAGAGAGAGAGAGAGCCTGAGTATGTGATAGAGAAAGACTGTGTCTCTACATCTCAAAAAATGAAATCCTAAACTTGCCAGGCTGGGCTCAGGGGAGCTGCAAGTCTTATGTAGAAGGATTTCAAATAAACTTTAGCTCTTAATTATTAAAGACAAAGCACTCTTCAAGA
>JBAJHX010000053.1:15451589-15471665 GCA_037176925.1 Amniataba percoides | reverse complement strand
GGAGCTGCAAGTCTTATGTAGAAGGATTTCAAATAAACTTTAGCTCTTAATTATTAAAGACAAAGCACTCTTCAAGATAAGTTTGTAGTTATGATGAAGTTAAGGGAGGAAAGATATTGTGATTGAGTTTTTACTGCTTCGGTTTAGTCATATTTGCTGGGCAGTGTTTCTGAAATACACAGCTCAAAATGTGCATTTTTAAACCGGTTCGAAAGTTCAACACTTCCACCTCATCAAATGAAAAAATATATTTTCACAAATTGTTCATTTCAGTTGCACTGTGCAAGATGACAAAATAGCATCAGACACTAAACATTTGTCCACCAACAGAGATTTTGTCAGAAAATATATTTTGGGTATATTAAAGAAACCATGTGCAAAGCTGAAAATCAATTAACAGGACTGATGTAAGGCAATAACGTGTTATGTGCGATTTCTGCAACAATAGACACCCTTGCTTTACCATTCTACCGAAAATTGACTGTATCATTATTTTACACTAGTATTTTCAACTATATTTAAACAGAGTGTCATTATCTTCACACGTGTCATAATACAGCAGATATAATCCAAAAAACAAAATCATAATTAGAATCATCTCATAATGCTGGCAAATGATTTTCCACTTCAATTAAGAAAATGAGAGTTTTAGTGTTCAAAAACAGACAAAAATCATCTGATAAAATTAGATATTTTTGCCTACGGACAGTCCTCAATGTCAACTATGAATGAATGAACCACTAAAGCAATAAACTGATGAACTGATCCTAACTAGTTGTGACAAAGGAAACCCAAGGTCACGACAAATCCTTCATACTGGGAATTCTCCCACAGGCTGCTGTTATTGTTAATGGTTGCATGATGCTATCATGTTTTATATCAATCAGTATGCGAGTGTGTGTGAGTTTGTGTGGGTTTGTCTTACAAGTCTAGGATGCTAGATTTGGTCCCTGTAGTTAAATTGCGGGTCCAGTCTCTCTCAGACAGCCTTGGGGCTTTGGCACAGCCGGATGCCAGCCCGTCTCAGCTCTGGCCAACTTGTCATGTGTGTAACAGGAAGTACGTCGCTCTGAGTTGAACCTGTCCGACGCAACTGGCTCACACAGGGTGGCTCTTTATTAAAGGATTGTGTGACCAAAGGTTGAACCCATTGAGTTTATGGTGGAAACCTGTTCTGGATTTATCTACTTATGAGATGGAAATAAAACCAGTGCTGTGTCCCAGTTCCATAAAGTATTAATTGTCTACAGAATTCATGGAGATGAAAAGTACATTTGTTTTGCAATTAGCAGGCAAGATGTAGAAGTACATTTTGTACTAACAAGAAATGATGCAACGCATGCACTGATGGCCGATGATAAAATTTCACAGTGAAAGGCAAAATCTTAATTTACAATATCTATGTGAGTCATCTCACCTATCGGCTATTTATTTGCTTTGATTAGATAGTCCGTTTTTGTTTTGAGTGTTTATTAAAAATGTACAAATTATATGTGCTTATTTTAGTCACTTTAGTCACACGTGCTTACTTTATTGTACTTTATCGTACCAGCATTAGTTTAACATGGTTTAACAGGAACATAGCTTGAGTGTTTAAGAGCTATAAATTGCTGCAAACTGAAAAATTATTGCTAACACTCATGTCACAATTTCCGATCCCTTAATTGCTACAAGAAATATTTTCATATTCAACTAACATTTATAGGGTGGTCCAATGAGAGCTCTTTATTCTCTGTTTTGTTAACTGGTGCTCTGTGTACACAGGACAATAAAAGCAACAAAAAAAATCCAAATTTGGACAAACATTAAAATTTAAATTAATCAAAATAAAAATATGAAGATAAAATGATGATAGAGTGGAAAAGGGGCATCAAATCCCAAAAAAGAGGAAGCTTTTTTTTAATAGGTTTGTAAACCAGGAGTTCCCAGTGGAGAGAAGAGAGAGCCGATTACATATGATCTTTCTTTTTCGACCCTTAAAACAGGCAGTACAAATAAAAAGGGCAGACAGAGCAAAGCTGCTTGCTGATCATTTTATATATTTTTTCATCTCTGTCTTTGTCAAAAGAAACAAACACCATTTGATTTAGAGTTCATCTTGATTCACCTATTTGATGACATTTTCCTTTTGATCCTGTTGTTTTCGGAGCACTGGCTCCGTTTCAGGTGTTAGTTATACGGATTTGTCATCATCTGCTACAGCGTGCTCTGCAGTGAAGGTCAAATGAAATGAATCGGGCTGCTCGTGGCTCTTTTTTTTTCATGAATCCTATATTTTCCATCCCACTCTGCGTGTGTAGGATCACCACAACTGCAGCCTGCATGATGGACCTGCGCCGCTACCCTCTAGATGAGCAAAACTGCACCCTGGAGATCGAAAGCTGTAAGTACCGTCGTCCCTGACAACCAGCTCTCACGCCCACACGTAGACGTAGAATTAAACAGATCCCACGTACACATGCGGCTCTGAAATCTAGTTTTAAAAAACAGTCTGTCGGGCCCGGTGGCGGCAAGGTAGAGGGAAGGTTGATAAGACGGCATGTAAAATGCTGAGAAAGGCTGATGAGATATCAAGAGATACGCATCAAGAAGAGGAACATCACTAATGGCTCACTGACTGATAACATCCAGCCTAATTAATTCAACTCCAACTGCAGTGGCTTCCCAAGGCGTGGAGGAGCCTGATTAGGTCCAGTGTTTCAGGGATGTGCTGATAGTGGATGTTATGTGCAGCTTCCTCCCAAAACTGCCTCCATGTTTGTACAGTACAAAGAGCTCATTTCACACGGAGTTTGTAATTGTACGTGATCCGGCGTTCTCGAGTCAGGGGGTGGGTTGGGGGGGATGTGTGGAGGAACATGAGAGGGAAAGACGAGGTCCTCTGCGTGTTTTATCTGGGTCCCCGGAGAAAAGGATTATGGGGCTGGGATGTGGTGTAGGGCTCAGTCTTTCCGGGTTTGATCACACTATTGCCAGCAGCGTTCAGCAGCACAAAAACAGCGCGGGTCAGAACCGCCTCTTGCTGCTCCTCTCCCATTATGCTCGCCATCTCTCTCCTCATCACTCCCTCTTTTCGTTTCTCATCCCCTTTCTTTGCACAGTCTCATCCTCTCCTTTTTTTCTTCTCTCCCAGCCTTTTTATCTCTCTCTCCATCACTCATACTCTCTTTTTTTCCCTCCTCCTCCTCTCTCAGGCAGCCCAACACAAAATGCACACACTCCCTCCCTTGCACACACACACACACACACGCACACAGCTCCAGTTTTGATCACCAGGCAGTATCTGCTCTCATATGGATTAACTGGCAATGGTTTTAACGTTGGAATCGCTTCATGCCAGAGCATGCTATTTTATTCAGACTAATGAGCCCAGAGAACTCTCACTTCCCTTGATAAACTTGATGCATTTTTAACAGACACAAGTCTTAAAACCCCAGATCCCCTGACACATCAGCAGCTCACTACTGCGGCTTAGGCCACTGGTCTCACATGCTGCGCTGCACTGAGCAATAATTGATTTCTATCGCTCCAACACTAAAGATTCATTGTCTTACATACATGCAAATACACACCCACATATGTATGCACGTCTTTCTTGTGTTACTCACATGGCAAACCCGGATGAGCGCAGTGATGTAACACGCTGACATCTCTCATCTGAAAACATACAGGGACAATGGTCCAGAACTAATGGAGGTACTAACCGACCGGTTGTGTATATAAAATGTTCCCTTACGATGCTCTTCATGCCAAAACCTCCCTCTCCCAAACTCCCCGATGCCCCCCTGATCCCCGCCCGTCATGGCTGATCAGGACTGAACTGAGCTCCACATCAAAACAGCAGCATGGTGGACTCGGCCCTAATTGGGGTGATGCAGGGTTGCATGAGGCTGGGATGACGATAATGCAGATGTGGAGGGAGAGCTTACTGTATCTGCCAGTGTGCAGTTTCAGCATCAACAGCATTATCCTCCACAGCTGCACCACCCATGTGATGCATTCAGTGTCTGTCTTTTATTTCACCTGCGCAAGACGTACAGCAATTATAGGATAAGGCTGGTGATACTATATACTTTACTTATTATAAGCAAATCTCAATAAACAATGAACAATAACAATTAATTGAGCCTATTTACAAGTGTAGTCAAAGTCTAGCTTCTTCCTCTGTGCCATAGACTTGCAGGGTGACATTTGTAACGATAAACATGGGCACTGTAATTTATTTTCAAGATTCAAGTTTCAAGAATTTATTATCATGTTCACAACAATTACATGTTGTCGCTGGCAATGCAATTCTTGAGTCTCTGGCTCCTTAAAATAATGCTTAAAATATTTAGCAAGGCAGACCACAGACCTAAAAAATAAATTACACAAATAAATAAAATATATAGCTAAAGATAGGGTACAATAGAATACGGAAATCTGGGATGAAAATAGTCCCCAGTAAATGCACTATTTACTCCTCTTTGAGTAATGTTTGTTAGAAGTTGCAATGCCCAGTTTTTTATTAATTTTTTTTTTATTATTATTAAATGATAAATTCTTGACCTGTTGGTAAAGATTTATATCTTTAGCATGAACAACCAGACTTGGCTCAGAGTGTCAAAAACAGTTATCAGTAACAGGATAAGTAAGTCATGCAGGTTTCCACCAGATATTTTTAGTTGGTGTGACAAGATGAGCAGTTGGCCTGCTAATGTTCCTGTCAATTATAGGAAAAGAGCGCAAGTCAAACAAAAAATGTAAAAAACTTGAGTAACATACCATTTATTTTTATTTCATGTATTAATTTGAGCAATGTTACTGTCTCCTCATCAAAGCATCTCCAGCTCCAGTGAAGCAGAAGCATCAGGGGATGTTAACGTTGCATGCTTCCTGTACATCAAGATTTATTTTCTAAATCTGTTTCCATTGCACTTTCTAGCATCCTGTTGGTATTGATCTTTTGATGGGATTTGTTGGAAATATAGAATAACCTCAGCCTTAAATGCCAGTGATGCACAATGTACGCACATTAGAGAAAGAAGCCCTGATGTCAGATAGTTAAAGGGCCCTGGTGTGGAGCATTCGGGTTCACGTAGAACAAAGCCACCGTTGATATTATTAGTAACACCTGTGCTTTTATGACAATTCAAAATGTCTGCTGTGAAAAAGGCCTGTGGGTGAACTTAGCTGCCTGTCCAACCAATAACAACCCAACATGAGCACCATGACTAACTTCACCTTGAATGTCAGTGCCACGGTAACAAAGAATTATGTGTTAAATTTTAAAAATCAAAGCCTTGGAGTTTAATTATTCATCACATTTGAATAGGTCACAGCCTCTATTTTTGAGTGTGAGGCAGACGAAGCAGAACTCAGAGCAGGGAGACGGCTGCTCCCTGTTTGGCTGCGACGCTCTTCATGTCAGGAGCAGGCGGCGTCACTTGCTGCAGCTGCAACGGTTTCCATCCACGTGCAGCGAACACGTCGAGCTGCAGCATAAACAGACCTCAGAAAGGAGAGTTGCAACTGCAGATTTTTTGCTCCCAATATTAGTCTGCAGTCTTTTAAAAGCCTTACAGTTGCTTCTGTTTTCTCTACTATGAAGACCCACCATAGATATACATATGTTGTTTTTAAGGATCATGATGAAGAAAACACAGAATAAAATAATAATTTTTTTTTTGTGCATTAAGAGACATCACCAAGAAAGCATTTTAAACATAATCTTATGTTACTCTGTCATCATTTACGCAAAAAGGAATAAAGTTAGCTAAATTTTTACAATGCTGCATTACACATTTTAAGCAGATATATAGTAACTGGAAAGTCATGAACACCTGCAAGACAGAGAATCAGTCTTCAAATGTCAGTAGAGGTGATTCTCAACCAGCCTTTCACACTTTAAAATGAAGCTCTGAATGAACTAAAACACACAAAATCACTGACATTGACATCTCATATTACTGCACTACACTGGGATGTATTATGGACCGATAATATACAATAATAATATTTCTCTAAGTGTCCGTGCTTTGGTTTCTCCTCTGCAGATGGTTACACCACAGACGATATTGAGTTTTACTGGCGCGGTGGAGACGGCGCCGTGTCCGGAGTTGACAGGATAGAGCTGCCACAGTTTTCTATTGTCGACTATAAACTCATCTCCAAGAACGTGGTCTTCTCCACAGGTACACAACACAAGCATACATAACACAACACAATCAACTTTGTCTTTTTGTCCTTTGACTTAGTCCTTTTCACCAGCTGAAAACATGTTATTAAGAAAAGTGACAATGACTGTAACTTAATTTTTTTAACATTAAGACCCCCACACACAAAATGTCAGTATTGCAGAAGAATATGACATGCTCCCCCATTGTCAAGGAAAATATAACTTTTAGTGGGCGTCATCTATTTCTATTTCTATTCCACTTCCTCTCTCCCTGCGCCTCCTTCAGGTTCCTACCCCCGCCTGTCCCTCAGCTTCAAACTGAAGAGGAACATTGGTTACTTCATCCTGCAGACATACATGCCTTCCATCCTGATTACCATCCTCTCCTGGGTCTCCTTCTGGATCAACTACGACGCCTCGGCTGCCAGAGTGGCCTTGGGTAGGATCGCCGGTGACCCTGGGAAATAACCCAAAGCAAAATGATAACAGGGCCATAACAAGGGCCGTTTCACATACATGTAGACTTGCCTCAGATGTGTATGTTACTGTCTGCTATGAGTCGGATCTCTCTGTTGACTCTTTATTTTCCCAGCATTTACTTGTTTTCTCATTAGCTCTAAGCATGTGAGTGATAGCAGTGTGTGATAGGCTGCCTGGCTAAATGTCTGTTGTTCAGAGATGACTATATGCATGACTCATGCAGAGCGAGAAGCGCTGCAGCTCGACCTTGAAGCGCGCTGCCTTTCTCTCTGCCCAGCTGTCTGTTGGAGCCTCTTATTGGTCGGAGATGCCAGCTTATCAGCGCCAGATCACGGCTAAATTACAGCCGAACGAGAGCTGGCAATATTTGCGTAAACGCACCTGACGCATTGGAGTTAATGTTTTGTGCCAATGTCAAACTGCCACAGCCGTGCTAAAGTGAAAGCTCCCTTTAGTGTTAAACTTGGGTATGACAGGTCAGAGCAGAAGACGAAATGGCTTTGAGCTTTTTCTGTGTCGTTCTTGTCACACACCATTTGTTTTCTGGAGTGGGACACATACGGGTTGGAGCCCCAGACGGTGTGTTCAGAGTAACGTGATTTAAAGATCTGCCTCCTCCCAGCATCCTGAGAACGTGCGGCGCGCGCAGCCAATGAGTGTCGAGGCTCCATGCTACAGTGACACTGCTGGCTGCTGGGTTATTTATAACACGTGTGAATCTGACCAAATGCAGATTGTGCATGCAGATGACTAATGTATCAAACACAATGAGTGTATGTCAAAAAAACAGGTGAATCGTGCTGTGACTAATAGCAGATGTTTACAGTGTGCTTTTTATATAGCCTACAGTTTGTTCCGTGTCCATTTGGATACATGATTGGATCTAAGCTTACTCACATTAAACACACACACACACACACACACAGTTTATGTCTCAGGAGGCTTCGAGGGATCTTTTTATCCATATGGGTTCACGTTCTGTCAGGCTTGTCTGTTCGCTATAAATAATACAATACAACCAACGTGATGAATGTGAATGCTTATGTTCACAAGCATATATTCATGTGCTTTGAAGATGAGCACCTGATCTCAGTTATTTTGATGCAGAGCAAACTCCAGTGAAACAGGTCACCTTCGTTCAAGACTTCCTTTACAAAACACGTTCGATGGTTTTTTACACCTGCTAATCGTCATCATCAATGCAAATATAGAGTGACCTGACAATAATTTTTTTACATATTTAAAATGAGTATTGCATTGCAGAGATGTTGGCTCCACCACATATATAATACTCCATCATGAATTTTGTTCGGGCTCCGTAAAGTGTATACGTTTCCACACTCAAATAAAATGGCAGACACTCAGTATAGTGCACAACACTGTGACGTCAGCAGCCATGTGAGCTGCTCTACGAGGCTGTTCGTCGGTACAGTCATGCTTTGAGCCAAAAGCTAATGTCAGAACTGCTCATTGTTCCGACATCCAGCAAGTCCGACGGCCCAACAGTAATAGCCCATTGGTCCGATAGCCCCCTCGCTGTTTCAATCACCTAAGTGCGTCTATAAAAAAAGATGTGAATTGACAGAGTTATGGGTTAGTATTGCAATGTTGATGAAAAATGTTGATTTTAGGAGGTGTAGCATTCACTACGTTTACTATCTTTGTTTAGTCACCATACTTTCATCAGCACCAAGCGCAAAAAACTGCAGAGGCTGCTGGGAATGTCATTTCACAGCTATTAAGTCAAGTGCTCAACAGATTTTGTCCTGGTGATGGTGTTAGATCAAATGTTATTGGACCACCAAAATTGAGAGGAACTTAAATATTTGTACTACAGTGGCAATCCAACAGTTTATACAAAACCACAACCACATGTCAACCTGCTGGAAAAGTCAGGGGATCAACGAAGTCGTTCACTGTTTGGGGACCATGGGTGTCTGTGCAAAATTTCATCTTAACCCATCCAACATGTTAAGAGATTTCAGCCTGGACTAAACATCCAACACGACCTCTGGTCAAACTGGCAGCCTCATGATTTTTTTTTTTTTACTGTACAGATAAAAAAATGTTACCGCGTCTAAAGACTTCACTTTGTTTCTAAACGTGTGACCTGTGGTATCCAGGGATCACTACGGTGCTGACCATGACCACCATCAACACCCACTTGCGAGAGACCCTCCCAAAGATCCCCTACGTCAAGGCTATTGACATGTACCTGATGGGCTGCTTTGTGTTTGTGTTCCTGGCCCTGCTGGAGTACGCCTTCGTCAACTACATCTTCTTCGGCCAGGGCCCCCAGCGACAGAAGAAGGCGGCTGAGAAAGCAGCCACAGCCAATAACGAGAAGCTGAGGCCCGACCCCAACAAGGTACATGCGCAGGCAGACTTGCTCTGGAGGTATCTGTGCTGTCGGTTAATGTGTGTGTTTGTTTCTGTGGGAGCAAAATGACTTCTTCTCCTCTCAAGGTCAATGTGATGCTGTGATCAATGCTTGATGTCCTTTACCAGCACTCTTTACTCCTGCTCTAGCTCTCCGTTTCTCACTGGTTTAGCCTTGTGTATCAACTTTATTACTCAGACTAGGATCTGAAAGAGTGAATGCAGAAGCAATGATTGGCTTATGCTTTATCTCCATATTTCTGTGTCTCTCAAAGGGCAAGGCGCCTTGGAAAAATCACTGGCTGTGGTGCCAAAGCCTTCCCTTTAAATATCTTTCAGCTGCTAAAGTTAGCAGCAACAACAGCAACATAAAAAATAAAACACCCTTTCCTTCTGAGTGTGGCAAGCTACGATTTCCCCTAAGTAACAGTGCTGATTTTGTATGCTTGCAGTGGCTGGTGGGAAATGTAGTTCAGAGAGATGATGCTCTGTATGCCAGAATGAAACAGAGGGAAATTGACGCATATGACTCGATGTGGGATCCCATCTTTGTGGACGATGCCGCATTAGGACTAGGCGAGCAAAGAAATAAGGTACTGGAGGTTTTGAAAGTCAAAACTAACAATGTCATCAATCTGAATCAATCCAGATCAGAGGAAAATGCTGTAGTTTTTGTGCATTTCTTTGATTTCTATAGATTTTTAAGGCAACTTTGATCATCACTCCCACCATTGTGTTTTTTCCCTCTCTTGGTTTGCTCTTCATGCATTTTCCTGACAAACATGGCTTAGCAGTTTGATTTCTGCAGGCATTAATTTAATCTTAACCTGGGCTAAATTGATGGGAAATGACAAAATATGGCAAGAGAGAAGAAAACATCAGTAGCTTCTCTTGAGATAACATCATTCAGAAACAAATACTGTAAAATCTCAAAGGCAATTGAAAAGTCTCTTAAGACTAAGTGAAGCAATTGAAAAAATGGATCGCCAGATAAGAGAAAGAGATCATTTGCAGTTTGATGAATAGTGCCAACTAAGTGGCTTCGCTTCAAAGTGAGTTACACAAAAAAAAAAAACAACAAAATACAACAAGCTCCATTTACAGCGGGACAGGATTGGATTATAGGGACGTTTTTCCTCAGAAGTCAGGCTATGGATGAAGAAATGTTGATCCGAATTCACTTCCCACAACGTCTTTCCTGACCTGCCCCGAACCTTTTTAGCCTCTCCTCCATCTTTGCAAAGTCCTTACTATTTCTCTCAACCTTCTCCTGTCACATTTTTTTCCTTTTGCTTTCTCTTGTTTTATTCAGTTTGTCTTGTGAATCGGCAGAATTTTAACCACACTCTGGTTGAAATTCTGAGATGACAATGAAGATTTCTCCATGAGAATTAGTTTGTGGAGTGCGTTGTGCTCTTCCAGGAATGTTACCTCATAGTCTTGTGGTCGTATTATCACTCAGATATTGATTGACAGATGATCAATGATTTACTTAGTGCTTTTTAAAGTGCTTAAAATATTTCTTCACTGTAAGTAACACAATTTTTGACTCATTTGCATTACCCATTCTAGCACCTCATCAGTATTTTTTACACAGTGAATTACTTAATGATCATTGTAGCTGCACTTGTTTTGAATAATGATTTTACTGCACTTTGTTTGAACTTGAAAACACTTTCAGACTTCCCTTTGGCAGTAACTTCTCATGGCTCCACCTGTTTTTACACCCTCACACAGATGACCCCCGACGACAACATCCTGTTTAGCACCCTGGAGATGAAGAATGAGATGGGTGGTGCCGGGGATCTGTCCCGGGGCCTGGGAGCACCCGGAGACCCCCGCAACACCATGCTGGCCTACGATAGCTCGACGCTGCAGTACCGCAGGGCAGCCATGGCCCGCCAGAACTATGGCCATAGCGCCTTGGAGCGCCACGCCCAGAAGAAGTCGCGCCTACGGAGACGGGCCTCCCAGCTCAAGGTGAATATCCCAGACCTGTCCGACGTGAACTCTATCGACAAGTGGTCCAGGATGATCTTCCCCACCGTCTTCTCCTTCTTCAACGTCGTCTACTGGCTCTACTACGTCCATTAAACCCGGCGGCGTCCGGTGGCCAGCTTCTGACGGGCATGCAAAGAAGGGGGGGAAGGGAGAGGGGAGGGGATATTTAGTGAAGATGAGAGAAATCAAGAGAGAGAGATGATGTGAAAGAGAGAGAGAGAGAGAGAGAGAGAGAGAGAGAAACAGTGCACCAACTTTTTTTAGCTGGTCCATTTTAGAAAAAGTGAGGAGAATGCAAAGACTTTTGGATGGACTGCAGCAGCACCCAACACTTCAGTCAGCAGTGACTCTTTTAGGATTTGGGAAACACCTTAAAACGACTGACAAACACTCGAAAAAGAAGAGCGAGTTTTAAAAAGACAGAAATGGTGCCTGTTCCAGAATTTCAATATATCACTAATATTTGTCATTCGTAGCTTACTCTCTGTGGATCAAATATTTATGCTTGTGTTTGCATATACTTTAAGGATTTGTTTTGTTTAGTATCTATTTACTTCGTAGCCGAGCTGTCTGCATCCAGGAAAGCTTTATAAATGATTTTAAAGGAGTCATCCTTGATAGTCTATTTTCCTATAATTACTGTATATCAAAAACATCCTTTAAAAGCATGCTTATGTTTGATTTCATTTGCATCTCAGTCACGATGAAGATGGAGCGCAACGCATTTTAGTTTCACTAGTTGAGGTTAGTCTGTCAGTTACCATTTTGCAGCTTTGGCTTAGCATGGCCCACCTGGGTGGATGACCCTGGATGACAACAGGTGGACAGCAGGGGGCGCTCTTTTGTCTGGACATCCCTGTGGGGCTTTAATGGTGCCAGAGCTGAACAGAAGAAAGCTTCTTCAGTTTGTTGAAGGTCTCATATTATCCGGTGAAAAAGAGCGGGACTGTTGGACTCTGACGCTTTGGCCAAGTTTATGTTTTTGCTTTTGCTGTGCTGACAAAATCAAGTCCATTTCACCATGTGTTATTTTTTTAAAGAGAACATTTGACTCCTCCGTACTTTCTGCCATCGTGTGAGGAGCTTCAGAGGCGGAGAATGGCTTTAACATGACTTAAGCTGGTGTAAGAACTTTGCTGATAGATGAGCTGAGTTTCATTGCAACCAGAGTTGCTGCATAAATATGGCAATCCACAATCATCATTATCCGTAGAATTGAATGATAGAAGTATGATGCGTTTCATTGTGATTAGGTTTCTGTTTTGAAAAACTGTAGATAAACATAAATCATGTTTAAAGAAAAAGAGATAATTCATTTTTATAAATCAATACTCACATTATTGTGTAAATATTATGGATTTATTCTATTTAAATGGGTCTCTGTTGTTGTTTTTGCAGTTGAATTACAGATCAAATGTTCCGTTCAGTCAAAAAAAAAGAAAAAGAGCAATTTAACTGAGGAAAAAGAAAAACACAATTCACAACTTTGCTGACTCTGTACTTTTTGGACTTTTCTCTCTTTTCTTTCTTTTTAATGGACTCTAAAAGCATCTACTTGCTGAAACTAAAGCACTTCCAGACACCAGTGACTTTTGGGTCAACGTTTCGTTCTCCAGAAATGACTAAACAAGGACCCCACTATCCAGGCATTGAAGTCAGGCATATTTTGTACAAAGTTTCTGTAAATTCCAATTGTAATATTTCATAATGACTGTAAATATCTTGTGTAATGATTGTCAGCAATTATGAAGATGTATCTAAATTCAATTAAAACTCAATTCAGTCTATCACTTCAATAACAGAGTACATGGGTGGCCGTTTTATGTGTCCTGTGTGAGTGCGCGGCTGTTCATGACGACTGTCTCATGGCTGAACGAGTGTCTGAATGAGTGAGTGAACAACTAAAGGCGACGCACGGAGTGAGTGGGCAAGCGAGGGAAGCAAATGTAGGGGTGAAAAGAGGGATGTGAGGGCTGCAGCTGGGGACTATTGGCTGCATAATGGATGAAGAGGCAGAGGACTCGGAGCGAGAGGCCGCGGCGGTGGTCTGGGCTGAGATGGGCTCGGCTGGGGTCTGAGCAGGGCTGAGCGCCAGCCCGAGCCTCAGGGGACATTAACGCAGGGAGCCACAGATATGGAGGCACTCTGTGGACTCAACTGTGGCCCGCTGGCTGCAGGGGCAAGAGCGCCTGCTACAAAAAAAAAAAAGAGAAAGGAAATAAAGGGCAAGAAAGAGAGCGATCCATCCATCCATCCATTGCCTCGACCTCTCCCTGCGTGCTTCCCTCGCTCAGCAAACCGCCTGCACCCTGCACCGCACTGCGCTGCACTTTCTTCCTGACCTGACCACTGTTACAGCCCTTAAATGGATGCTATTGAATATTTGATGGTGCAAAAACACTGAATATTTAATATTTAAAAAGGGATTTTGTCCTAGCGGCAACTAATGTGCAGCTAATGTTTGATTTCGAACTTAAAGGACCAGAAGAACACAATGAGATACCAAAGCGTGGAGGATGTTTTAACTGGGAAAATAT
This sequence comes from Amniataba percoides, assembly GCA_037176925.1. Classification (NCBI taxonomy): domain Eukaryota; kingdom Metazoa; phylum Chordata; class Actinopteri; order Centrarchiformes; family Terapontidae; genus Amniataba; species Amniataba percoides. Next base: position 15,458,111 of record JBAJHX010000053.1, on the reverse strand, counting down.
CTGATGAACATTGTGAATTAGAAATCAGGATAGAAACTGAGGGTGTTGGGTTTGTTAAATAGTCGAGTCCTGCTTCAGGAGCATACACAACCTTAAGAACACAATACTGGATTTTTTTTTATTGAGTTTAGGAAAATGGAGGACAAATGAAAATGTAACACAGAGAGGGTGCTCATGTTTGAGGATTTTGTGGCTGGAGCTTGTTTTTGAGATAACAGAAGAGACCCAGGCTTGCTCTGAATGGGACTGCACATGGCCTGTGTGTGTGTCTGTGTGATGCTTGTGGGAGTACAAACTCTAAGTGCAAAACTACCTAAAAAGGCAAAGTGGTGTAAAAAGTGATGTAATGGGACATGTAACCTTGTTCCAGGTTCCTCCATGCATCGGTGAAAATCAGCTCTACATTACTGTTCCCCCTCTGTATAACAGATGTATTATCTCACTACAGTAGACAGATGGTTTGTGCTAAATTGGCCCTCACTCTCTCTTTTCCTCTTTTCAAAAAGGGCATTAGTGTTGACATGTAAGAGAGGGGGGAAAAGCAGATGCTTTCTACTTTGTAGTGCTTCCATGTCACTGGATTAATTAGGAATGCACAGACCTCTGCTCTGTGGAGTCGTGTGTGTGCTTGTGTGTGTATTTTGTTTCCAAGACTTTTTTTGTTTGTTTTTGTGTATATGTGCGTGTGTGTTTTTGTGTGTGTTTGTGTGGACTAACAGCTGCGCCACTGTGCGGTCGGCGTGCCAGCCAAGCCAAACCCAGCCAGAGCTGACTGGGACGGGCGAGAGGGTGAGTCTGGCACACTCACGTCACGCCACTCCCCTGCTCGACGCGCATCTGATGGAAAAAAAACAAAACACATTGAGCTACCCAGGAGAGACGAACCCGCCCGTGTCAGTTGCTCAAGGACAAAAAAAGGAAATCATTTAAATTCTTTGATTGATGATAAAACACCTGCAATGTCGAGCATGGCATGCTTTAAAAAAGACAATACAGCTCCATCTGTCTTCATTTGCAGGCATATTTCCAATAAGGCCTTTATATGCTGTGAAATCAAATATTAACCAGCTACATATAGTTTCATTACAGGGGCTATAAATTTGTCTGAAATCTATATTTGAGCACAATAAATGATCCAGTGCAAGCCTGCCCTGTTTAAACAGGTTCTGCAGCCTGCTCTGGAAAAGACAACATATGTCAACATGAGGAAGTGGAAGGCATCCTACATGCATGCCATCTGTGCAAGAAGCCTCTTTGTTGTAGTCGTCATACGTAAGAGTTTCACACATGCATGTAAACAGATTCATTCACCCAATTCAATACATTTCAACCCTGCAAAGAATCCAAGAATCACATTTCAGCCCAGCCTAGCTGACCTCTGACCTCTCAATGGACGAGCGGAAAGCGGACATTTTCGATCGTGCACCAATAAACAATCACACAATTTATGTTTTATCTTCAGGCTTATTATGACTAAGGAATCATATTAAGGACAAGAAAGGGGTTTCTAAGTGTCGGCAAATGTTGTGGGCTGTTTTCTTCACATGCATACTCCTGAATGGGATGTATAAGTTCCCTCTGCTGTGTTCATTCACACTCTGCAGACTCTTCATATATGTTTGCCCCGAGCAGTCGTTGCGCTGGTTGTGTTGTCAGTTCAGATCTCCTTATGACCCACTGCACCAATTTTCTGCTCTGCAAATATTAGATTGTCAGCTCATTTGAGGGCTTCGTCTTATGCACACCATGTTTTTTTATTTGTGTTGAAGTACTGTTTCATTTTCAAAGAGAACATCAGTGTGTAGTATTAATGACGGTAAAGACTACCAAACTATTCGTGTTGGCTCACTGACTCATAATCCTGCAGTGCGAAGGACTGTTTCAAACACTGAAAGAAACTAACACATGCTGACAGTTCAGTGATTGTGCTGAAATGAGATTATTGACAGCAAAGTTAAAATCAAAAGTCACTGGAGCACTCAGTTGAATTTCTGTCACCTTATTTCCCTCTTCTGTGAGGCTTCAACAGCTTGAGTGTGACAAATGAAAACACACCTGTCAATGTAAGGGGCGGACTTAGAGGAGGACTAGGTGTGCTTGTGTCACTTGTTTTAACCTGGCATTAGGCCTCAGTCTCTCTCTCTCACACACACACAGGGATCATTCCAGGAGAGCATGGGCCCGGGTAGAGTATCTTTAAGTGTTGTTATGTACTGAGAGGATGGGAAGAAAAAGTTGGTGAGCAGAGGAAGAGAAGAAACAGACGGCGCAGTCATGACGTGGAGGAGCCCTCTGGCCCTGGTGAGGGATGCTCTGAGAGGTCAGAGGGCGCGGGAGAGAGACCTCCGCAACTTGGTGTCCAATCTGCCATACGAGGGCCTGGAGAAGGGGAAGCAACCCAACCGCTACTTCCCCGGCAACGCCATCAAGACCACCAAATACAACCTCCTCTTCTTCCTCCCCATGAATCTCTTTGAGCAGTTTCACCGTCTGGCCAACATCTACTTTGTGGGCCTGGCTATTCTGAACTTTGTCCCCGTGGTGAACGCCTTCCAGCCCGAGGTGGCTCTGATCCCCATCTGTGTCATCATGGCTCTGACGGCCCTGAAGGACGCCTGGGAGGATTTCAGGAGGTACCAGTCCGACAGGAAGCTCAACAACACGCCGTGTCTCATCTATAGCAGGTAACTGCCTCAAAGACAGTCCTGCCCTGAATATAGATACAGTACGCTGCACCGTGCACTGCGCCACTCATGGTGCATTAATGGCACCTCCACATCTGCGTTTATGATTCTTATCATGCAGCATGTTAATGTCTGCTGGAGTGTGCAGATCTGTGTGCTTGTGCTATGTGCAATGTGTGCATCTGTATGTGTGTGTGTGTGTGTGTTTTACCTCCTCTGCGTTTCAGCACCCCGTGAGAATTTAGACTTAGAAATAGAAAATGTGTGGGAGATTATTCCTCTTTTGAAGAGCCTCACAACAATATCTCTCATTTGATGAAATCCTCATCTGGGTGTTGCGTCAGCAAAGACAGTAAGGTTAGCGGTTATCTATTTTTGAATTACTGGTGAAAAATGAATAATTCACAAAGGAAGATAAACACTGTCATTTTCAACCCTTTCACTGCTGTGATTGTGGGGTAGAGGAGGAGGAGGAGTGGATGTGGATTTCCTCTGGATATGATGTGAGACTGGAGGCACCTCCAATGATGAATCCTCACAGATTCAACCTCTGGAAATATTTACCATTAACCAGCAGGTGCTTGCTTTCAAATTTCCTAAGAAGAGTCAGCAGGGGATGTTAGAAAGTGCAGCCTCAGCTGCGGAAGAAGCCTGCATGGTGTGTGTGTGTGTGTGTGTGTTTGTGGCGATAGGGTCCAGGTGGCCTAAGTGCAGACTCCAGACGCAGCATTTCGGACACTTTGGAGAACGCACTGGTCCCTCTAGGCCTGTTAGTGGACACTAGTCGCCTCTGCCTCACACAATCAGATAAACAGCAGTTGAGTCATGGTGAGCAGCTCTCCTGGGTCTCTTGCTGGGTGGGGATGCTAAAACTCCATTTTGGTCTTGTAAAGATTAGAACTGCATCGATCGGCTGGGATTTCTTTGAAGTATACAAATGTTTCCAGAAGAAGCTCCAGAATAAATTTCGGGCCTCCTCGTGCTTCCTCTTTTTCTCAATCGAGGTGAAGCTTATCCATGTGACCAGTTTAAACAAACACAGAGGAAAGGCTGCTCTTAAATCTGCCACTCATCCTCACAGCGAAGAGGTGAGAGGGATTGAACTTTAATTCATCAGACCTTTACAGATGCACGTCCTCGTTTCACCATCACCCTTCACCCGCATGTTTTCACAGAGGTGTGAAGTGTGTATGTTTGAACATGACGTGTCTTATCTTCTGGGTCATCCCGATAATCTCATGTCGATCTCAAATGCTTGTCAATCCACCGACGCTTAAACAGTCTGGCTGTTAATCATGCCGATTGAAAGACAAATCGTGTCTTTACTGTTCCTGTATTGTTAAACAAGTCCAGTCTGATTGTCTGCTTACTGCAGAGCATTAAAACACGCCACTCCGCCTGTCTGTCACGGAAGAGTCCTGGCAGTTAATCACATAAACATGTTGTGTGAATGTGACTCATATCACACTAAACAGGTTATTATAAGTTTCACTTTATCGCTGAGGAGCCCACAAAATACTACACATTTTAACCCTTTATCACAAAGACACATCAGGGGGCCATATTCGCAGGAGCAATGTGATTTTCTTGCAGATAATCAGAGGACAAACTTGGCTTATCTTAGCGCAAAGACTGGAAACAGGAGAATACAGCTACCTTAGCTGTCAAATGGTAATGAATGCAGCACCTGCAAAAGTCACCAAGTTTACAAATTTATTAAATCCTTACAACAACAAACAAAGCATAAAAATGAAATTTGTCATTTTAAGAGACACATGACATAATTGATCACAACTAAAAATATTTTTTTAAAAGTCCAGTACATAATAAAATATTTAGTCCTTATTTTTACACTTAACATTAGTGAGCTTTATAGGTGCTGGTAGGTGACAGAGCCTGGTTAGCTGTTTAACTCTGTTTCCAGTCTTTATGCTGGGCTATGCTCTGACTTTAGTTTAATATCTATGTACAGACATAAGAACTATTGTCAGTGCAGGATGACATGGCAAATATTCAAAAACTTTCTGAGCATGCAAGCGATGAAATGAATGTACAACCCTTCCCATAACTGGAAGCTGACGTACAGAAAACGACATAAGGCTTTCCCGGCAGGAGAAAAGATTTGTGCAACCTGCAACCAAGTATAATCTAAACACAACATGCCAAAAATACATAATCCCACCCCCCGTCCTGGCTTTGTTTGAGGTGAGGTGTGGTGTTAAGCGGCAGCCACCTGATCAGGTCCTACATGCAGGACAGCATACCTGCAGCTCTCTGTCACCGGCATTTCACCAGCTTGATGCGCAGGTTCAAACCATCTGTGAAGCCTCAACCCCCGAGAACGGCCTCGGCTCGTAATGTGCCGTACAGCGTGCCTTCCTCTTAGCTTCTTCTCTGAAAGTTTCCGTACTCCTTAACACAAAAACATATCTGGGGCTCTCTCCAAAAACAACAGCACTGATTTTTCCTTTGCTTGTGTTGTTTATTCTCTAACTTAAGCAGCTGCCGTGATTTTTTTATCCATAAGGAGTGAGTCAATATTTCATTTGATTGCTTAAACACAGGGAGAATACGCCCACTGTGCCTGTATTGGAGGTAATAAATGTGACAAGAATCAATATAAAAGCCACCCAGAGTCTCCTTATAAAATAATCTGTAATGGCTGGTGATATCTGACATGTCTGATTCCAGGAGAGAGAAACAATTTCAGAAAAGGTGCTGGAAGGACGTGCGAGTGGGAGATTTTGTGAAGGTGGTTTGCAATGAGATCGTCCCAGCAGACCTCCTGCTCGTGCACACGTCAGACCCCAAAGGTGTGTGTCACATAGAGACGTCCAACCTGGACGGAGAGACCAACCTGAAGCAGAGGAGGGTGATGTCTGGACTCTGTGTCTCGGTGAGGAACACCCACTCCTCCTGGGTCCTCTGGTGTTTCTACTTAACTAACTGCCCCCCTGTGATGCCTCACCTCTCTCCTCCTTGTGACTGACATGTAATACACGTCAGCGTGAGAACTGACACGTCCAGGCAACACTTAAGATTTAAAGCCAGTAATGGCTGACTGCACATGCCTTTTGGATTAGATACTGTCATGAATATTTTTGGACTACTGTTGTCTTTTCTGTGTTAAATACCCATTATGTCAGTCTGGAACTACAGGTTAAGTTACATTTAAAAGGTTTCCATTCATGCCGTACTGACTTTATACCTCCTCCTCCCACCTCCCAGGATCCTGCATTTGAACCAGAGAGCTTTAACAGCATTGTGGTGTGTGAAAAGCCCAACAACAATCTGAATCATTTCAAGTGTTATGCGTGAGTATCAAATACACAGATCACATGGATTCCCTAAACACTTTCTGCGAGCCTTTCAGAGCAGCCGAGCAAAACTAATTCCGACCCAATTGCTGCACTTTCTGATGCCACCAGAGGCATTATTGGGGCTGTAATAGACTATAATTGATTTCCTCGGGTACCGCAGCTCTTACAGATGGCCTACCCATGCTGTCCAGCTATGGCCGTAAAGCAGGAGAATTGCTAATGGGGAATATATAAGCAGTAATGAATATCTAACAAGATCTGACAGCACAAAGGAGGTTTCTCACTTTCTCCTGCTGCAGAGAGAAACCTGATAAGGAGAAGGTGGGCGCTGGGATCGAGAGTCTGCTGTTGCGAGGCTGCACAGTGAGAAACACCAACCACGCTATTGGCTTTGTGGTGTATGCAGGTATATACTCCATTTTGTCAGCTGCTTTGCCGCTTTGACCTTGAGCTTTTAGTGTTTTTGTACAACCAAAATGTAAAAAAAAAAAAAAAAAAAAAAAAATATCTATACCTAA
>JBAJHX010000053.1:15441105-15451489 GCA_037176925.1 Amniataba percoides | reverse complement strand
TCTTAGAGTTGAAAATCAGACTTATTTCAGAATAGAGGTGGGTCTTTCTTCTTTCTTTCTGTACATTTCATTTCCCTACATTGTAATCAACTATCACCCAGTTATTACAATGGGATATCATCAGTGTCAGTAGTCAGTAGGATTCAGCATGAATGTCTGCAGAAGATTTCATGGCAATTCATCCAATAGCTGTTGAGATACTTCCAAAGTGGTGAACCGAGCAAACATTTAACAGACTGGCATTGCAATGCTTAGATTCACACTCTTAAAGTGGTTAAAAATATCAGAGCCAGTTTTAAAAACATGACCTCTGTGTCCTCAGTGGTGGCTATGACCTTCTTTTTGCCCTTGCATTACTGACCCAGAATGAGAACATCTTTTGCGATACAATGATCATTTTCCCTTGTTGCTAACTTAATCAACACGCTCTGATCTCATCTTTAAGGCCACGAGACCAAGTCCATGCTCAACAACAACGGGCCGAGATACAAGCGCAGCAAACTAGAGCGGAAGCTGAACATAGACGTCATCTTCTGCGTCATTCTCCTCTTCACCATGTGTCTCGTCGGAGCACTAGGTCAGTGATGAATTACATAACTTAACCATAAAATCACCACATCGACCGGTTAGTGATTAATGCTTTTACATTCATGAGGTGACATCTAATTTCTAATTTAAAAAAAAAAAAAAGAAACTCTCAGTCACTTTGGCCACATGCCCAAACACATACCAGGAGCAGAGGGAGGAGACAGGGGAAGGTGTGGTGCCAAAAATAGCATTCCTCCCTGCGCGACAGTCGCTGTGATTAATCCTCCTGTCCTCACACATGCAGGTCACTACTTATGGCTGCAGGCGTTATTGCCCAGTGTCCCCCTTTACCTGGTCCCCGACAGCAATGGTCACCTGGACAGTCCCAGTCTGTCTGGCTTCTACATGTTCTTCACCATGATCATCCTGCTGCAGGTGTTGTAGACTGAACACATGGAGGACAGTATTTAGTGCTTAGTCTTTCATTTTTTCAAAGTCATTGAACTCTTGTCTCCTGTCTCCTCCAATATCTTCTCTGTCCACTGTCCCTTGTCCACTTTCCTCTCATCTTTTCATTTTTCCATCATCTGTCATCCCATCACCTTAATTTCTTTCCTTTCTTTGATCATGTCTTTCTCACTCCACTCCTCACATCTCTGCTTTTTTCCCTCCCGTTCTTTCCTCTTCTTTCCTTTCCTACCTGCTCCTCTACCCCTTTTCTTTCTGCTCCTCTCTTCTCCTCTCCTCTGCAGGTCCTGATTCCCATCTCCCTTTACGTGTCCATTGAGTTAGTGAAGATTGGTCAGATCTTTTTCATCACTAATGACATCGATCTGTACGACGAGGAGACGGACAGCCGTATGCAGTGCAAGTCCCTGAACATCACAGAGGACCTGGGTCAGATTGAATACATCTTCTCAGACAAGACGGGCACCCTGACTGAGAACAAGATGGTGTTTCGCAGATGCTCTATCATGGGCACCGAGTACCCACATAAAGAGAATGGTAAAACTTTACATTGAGATTTCATGCAAGCAAAATAAGCTGTTTAAGCACCTTTACGTCACAGATCTGTGTGTATTTATATATACACTTGTGAAAATATAACAATCATTTTTAGTTCATGATCCCAGAAGTCACTAGAATGACTCTTTACTTTGGCCATTAGCCATGCAACAAAGGGTTAGGAGTCAACAGGGTGATATTTCATTTGATCACGGGGAAACAAATAACTACTAGTGCATAGAAAAATGACAGTGACTTATAAATATCAGAATACTACAGTTTTAATTTATGCTAGAAGACTTTTTTGCATGTCAGCTGGAAGGGGGACTGCCCAATGACTGATTGCCCAGTTTGGCCCCCCCATTGAACCAGAAGTCCAAGTTATGCTAAAACACTATTGTCTATTGTGATAATGTGTTTTTTAATAGATATGCTGTCGGAGCAATGGGAATGTGTTTTTGGTGCAAATGGTTGTCAGACAGATGGGCCAGTCTTCTGACTATTGGACCGTCACATGAAAGGGATGTTGGAGCAATGTTATTGCACTATGAGAAGCATGTTTCTGTAGGCTAACATTATTAGGATGTGATCATGTATCATTAGCATTATGAAGTTTTTTTATGTATTTTCCCTAATATTTATTTATTTTGACTTATTGAACTGTTTTTTTTTTAGTTTTTTTCCTGCGGAGTGGGATTATTCAGTCTGTCTCCTTAAAGTCCTTTGACACTGCAATTGCATTTCAGGACTCCATATTTGAACATGACCTGACCTGACACACAGTACATGTGGCATAAAATACATGCATGTTTTAACATGTTTTTTTGTGATGTGCAGCTGTCCGCCTAGCTGTCCTTAAAGACTCAGAGGAGGAGGAGGTCATCTTCAACCAGCGGCCACGACCCCTAAAGACTGGATGGTCTCTGGATATTGAGGACACCAACCCCGAGGACACACAACATCACCATGGCAGCCGACACAAGAGCAAGGTCGCAGGAAATGCCCAGAGCAACGTGGCCTTCAGCAGTCCTCTGGTAAGATGATCGCTCAGTCAGGAAGAAAAGGCAGATCTAATTCAGAGTGGGGTTATGAACTTTGCCTGTCTTAATATAAGGCAGTCAATGCAAGGGTCAGCTGCCTTGGACAAAATGGTCATCTACATAGGCTGTCATTTCTAAACGAGTCCAAACAATTGGTCTAGTAGGGATTTTAGACATATATGTTTCTAAGATGGAGAAATTTGAACTTTCAGTCTATGACATGATTAACAAAAGGATGCCTCTTTCTTAAAAAGGTCTAAATATACACTCAAAAGACCTCAGACTGACATTTGTTTACCTAAATCTCATCCATCCTTGTGTCAAAAGGCCTCATTGTCTCAGTCCCCGCTGCAGATGGCCGAGCTGTTAGGTGTCAGTGATGAGCACATCTATTTTGGCTCAAACGTGCCCCTGTGTCTGTGACGGGACATATGGTCATGCTGGGCACCATTTGGCACAGACGACGGATGTCACATAAACTGTAAATGTGCACTATAGATTAGTCATCGTCCTCTTGATATACAGTACAGTAGCTCTGTGTCTATTTTTGTTCTGGGGGCAAAGAGCAGAGGCCTGGAGATGCAGACTGAGACGGAAAAAGTCTTGCATTGATTCCAGCAAGCCAGCACAGAGCCCATCTTTGGATTTCCTCATGCTGCGTCTCTAACAGGGCACAATGTTTGAATGAGTGAAAACTTCCTCCCTTCATCCTGGCCCTCTGTCCTTCCTGTATTATTTCCCTGTGCATGTACAAACAAACCTGAATCAAAAGGTTAGAGGATAAAAACTTTTTCCAGTCCTGCCATGTCAAATCCTTGAAAGCTGACTGTAAGCAAGAAACAGTTTTATCAGCAGGAGCTTTTAATTAAAAAACTGATTAACTTTTACTCCAACAGGAAACTGAGGTGATTCCAGACAGGAAGCTGCTTCAGCAGATTAGCAGGCCAGAGAGCAGCAGCAGCAGCAGCAGCAGCAGCGGCAGCCGGAAGACAGATCCTTACCTGGACTTTTTTCTGGCTCTCGCCATTTGCAACACGGTGGTGGTTTCCATGGCAACAGCTCAGAGACAGAGGGTGAGTGCACCATTTACTGAAACTGTTGGATGGGAAGTAGAGATGGAGGGCACAGTCAGAAGAGGAAAGGTGGACGAAGAATATGTTCTCTTGAAACCGCACGAGATTGCAAACTTATGAAACAATGGCAAACTTTTCATCTCCAAAACACTGTGAAGAGTCTCATTACCTTATTCATTATTTTTCTTCTATAGATCTATAAACTTGGTGTCGAGCTATTTGGCTTTTGTACGGCAGAGAAATCTCCATAATTTAATCAGTAGCACCCATTACAATAAAGTTTAAATTCCTCTTATTAACCTCTAAGATTTAGTTTAATTTTGAAAGTTTTCTTAAATTGTTTAGGTTTCTTTCATCAGTGGTCGGTACTAATTTCCTTTTATCTTTGAAGCCCCAGTTGTAAAGATTCAGAGCCCTCTCTAAATTAGCCACATAGTAAAGGGAGATTTGCAGGGGCAATCAGGGTTGCCTTTATTAATTTTAGTACTCACTGCTCCTGACTGTGCTGTTCTGAGGTCTGGCAGATGGGAGAAATATGTGGGTTTTCCCCTGAGTTTGTAATTAAAGGTAAAAGCACAAAAAGAAACAGAGTGGAAAAGGATGAAAAGGTTTTAAGAGTTTTTTTTTAATCACCATATGGGTGTTGATATAAAAACGCTATATGACAAACACATTTCTGCTTTCTTTGCTTCATTTTTTCAGGTGAGTGGGCCCTCATGCCAGACGAACAACCCACTGGATACTTTTTCCAACCTGGTGAAAAAGTCTGGCTCTCTAAGCCGTATTTTCACCTCCTGGCAGCGCAAGCCCAAAAGAAATCGAACGATCTCAGAGGACTCGGTTATAGAGGATTTTAATCCCCCTACAAAAACGGAGGGGCCTGGAGACACCGATGGGCTCCAAACATGTTCACTCCACGCTGCATCCGGGAGTGACAAGCCCGCAACGACCTCAGTTAATCTGAGCTATGAGGCTGAGAGTCCAGATGAGGCAGCCCTGGTGTACGCAGCCAGGGCATATGGCTTCACTCTGCTGGCCCGGACCCCTGACAGTGTGACGGTGAGGCTCCCGTCCGGGGAGGACCTGGTGTTTGAGGTGCTGGACACCTTGACCTTTGACTCCATCAGGAAGAGAATGTCCGTTCTGGTGCGACACCCAATCACCAAAGAGTATGTGCTGTACACCAAAGGTGCAGACTACGCTATCATGGAGCTCCTGGGTACACCTTACGCAGGTATGTGCAGGTGAAAGTGCATTTACACACATTTACTCTAATTCTTTGTATATATACTGTATATATTATATATATTATACCACATATTTATACCATAATCGAGGCTAAAGATAAAAGTGATATTATTTTCAGAACATCTCAGAGGAAATCAGAAGAATATAGCAGCAGATACTCAGCGTCACCTGGACTGCTATGCAAAAGATGGGCTACGTACACTCTGCTTTACAAAGAAGGTGTATAATTAGATATATCAACAGTCACCACCATTTTTTCCCAATACTAGAGGAGCTCTGTTTCAGTTTTTTTATGCTTGTGCTGTAGGTTGTGAGTGACAAGATGTATAAAAGCTGGTCAGTGAACAGACAGAGCGCTCTGGCTGCCATAGACAACAGAGAGGAGCTTGTTATGGACACTGCTGTGCAGCTAGAGACACATCTCTCCCTGCTAGGTAACACACATCAACCAAGCACAAATCACTCATGATAAACACTTGAAAAACATCCAGCATAACTGTGTGATAAGCTCTGTGTGTGAATCATGCCTGACTATGATATGTGCCCTCCTGCAGGGGCGACGGGCATTGAGGATCGTCTGCAAGAGAATGTCCCAGACACCATCATGGCACTGCGGGAGGCAGGGATCCAGGTGTGGGTGCTGACTGGTGACAAGGCAGAGACAGCTGTCAACATCGGCTATGCCTGCAGGCTACTGGAAGAGGAAGACCTGGTGATTAACATGAGCTGCAAAAACATGGTGAGAAGGCCGCTTTCTGCCTCTCCGTAGGCTGGCTGCTTGACTTAGAAATGCTTTTCTTCTTTCCTATGTGAAATGTTACATGGTGGAACTCCTCTGATTCATTTTTTACTGCAATTTCATTATTTTTTTCTGAATGAAACATGGGATAGTATGAAATGCACTTAAAGCAACATACGAAATATGTTAGATGAGATGACTGATACCAGTCTCACATCTGTACAGTAAATATGAAGCTGGAGCCAGCAGCTGGTTAGCTTAGCTTTGAGTAAAGACCAGAAACAGGGGAAGCAGTTTAATCAAAGTTACCAAATCCACCTACCAGCAGTTGATGGGTAATGAGCTGAGAATCCAAAGAGATTGATTGATTATTTTTACACCTGTAAACAAATGTAACATGTTGTTGGTGAGCTTTGGAGGTGCAAACACGTGAGCTTTGCTACATCTGGACAGAACCAGGCCAACTGTGAATAAGCATATTTTTCAAAACAATTCCTTTAAACTTACATCTCTTTGTGAGTTGTTAATACATCACCTTAAATATTCAATTTCAGTCTAAGGTAAACTTGTCAACTTTAACCAGAATCAGCTTACATCTCCAGATTTTACCAGACTTGGCAAATAGGTGTTAATTTGGTGAGATTTTAAAAGAATCTAATCAAATATATATATATATCCTCTGCATGAAGAGATATAAAACAGGCTATTACATCCAGTGATTGTCAAATAGCCAGTGCATGGGGAGAGACAGCAATGGTGATGAGAAGAATGATCATCATTTTTATTGATTAGGGTTGTCACTAAAGTATTACTTTACCACAAAGAAATATTGAATTAATGAAATAAATGAATATAGTAAAGCCTGGAGCATTAGAAACTGAATTAACTCAAACAAGCCCCACGGACTCCTGTTGAACATTGTCCTTTTTAAACAGATTAAGGCAAGATGTAATTTATATTTCATAGACCACATGCAGCTTGTTTCAGAGGGCGTCACTGATTTTTTTTTTTTTTTTTTTTGATGATCATTCAGGACCAAGCAGAAAGTTCAGGAGGTTTTATCCATGAACTTGTCTTCTTCCAATTTAAATGCCCAAAGCTTTTTGACCATTTTTACATTTTAACTAAAGGTCAAACCCTCACATTTTCATCTGAGAAAGATAAGGTGTCAGGTTTTGGGGGCGGCTGCTTCTCTGAGGTCATTAAAGATCTGGTAGCATGGGAATGAGCCCTTCATAACAACCTGACCACGTCTAATCATCCTCAGCCTCAAATAGACCAAAATTACCTGTCGGCTCTAACGGATACACGGGGAGCTTTCTGGAACAAAGGGACCGCCGCGCTCCTCTCAGACGGGACTAGTCCTTGATGATGAATGGACTTAGATACCCTCTATACAATATCTACTGCTTTCATATCTAATTACCAGTCTAATATTCAACCCTCCGAGGAAATACCCCCTCGCTCATGATCCAGAGTGAAGGCATATTGGTAATGAACTATTTTTACCACCGTAACTCGATGACCACCAGAGGGATGCATTCCCGCAGTCATCATCCTACCACACCTAATGAAATTTAGCCAGCATTAGATAGATGATAAAAACAGGATGTGACCCAATTTTTTTTTTCATCATGCCAGTTTTCCTTTTGGCAAAGGCGCTGGAGTTATTTACACACAACAATGATGAGTCTAATGGGACCAGCGCCTTGTAATTGCTTATAGTCAAACATCATCAACATGACTCAACAGCAGAGTCATTTTGTGTGTCTTTCACCAGCATATACCATAATCTGTACTACACAGAAGAATAGTATGTTTTTCTGCGCGCGGGGGGGGGGGTGAAACAGTACAGTTAAATTACAACCTACATGTGTCCTCTTTCTTTTTGTATTTCTTTAGTTCACCAAAAAAAATGTAAGTCTCAATCAGATTTTGTAATTACATTTGCCAATTGTTTGAATAATCAATTAATTGTTCAGTTCATAAACTGTCATGAACTGAAAAAAATTCAATCCCTTGTTTCCTATAACTGAAAAATGAGATCTTCACACGGTTTATTTGGTCTGACAATGAATCTAAAATTCAAAGTTAATAAATTTATTATCACACAAGACCAAGAAAAGCAGAAAATCTTTACATTTAAGCAGCAGCTGTTTGTACATTATTGATTTAAAAGTGATGTACATGATCAGTCGATGATGAAAATGAATTTCTCTGCAGTTAATTGTTTCAACCCTGAAAACCAAATAAGCCCATGTTGTGTTCCAGCTCACGTGTACGTCCATCTTGGACTGCACGCTGGAAGAGGTGAGGAGGTACAGGGAAGACCCTCGTAACGTGGACACAACCCAAGACATCTCTCTTGTGATCGACGGACGCACCCTGACCATGGCCCTGTCGGCGGACCTGCAGGACCGCTTCGTGGAGCTGGCGAAGAGCTGCCGATCCGTGCTGTGCTGTAGAGTCACGCCCCTGCAGAAGAGCAGAGTGGTGAAGGTGGTCAGGGAGAAACTCAAGGTCATGACCCTCGCTGTCGGTAAGAAACTTTTGTTGAGCAGTTCATGTAATTCCAAATGCATTTATCTGTATTTACAAGTGCATTTTAATCTGGATTCTGCGTGAAAAAAACTCTGTCAAAAGAAAGCTGTCATGTAAATGCAGCAACAAGGAATTCAGTCTTTGTTTGAGCTTAATTACCTCAATGTTAATCAGATATTAGTGATTCAGGTTCTGCAATGACTTAAATAAAATAAAACATAAAAAACCTAAACTGCACAATACGTCAATGCTTTAAATGCATTTTGTTGATAAAACTTGCTTTTACTTAATCAATATTTTCAATGCAGTTCACTCTGTAAAGGATCTGCATAGTTTTTTCCACACCTGTGTATGTTGTTATCTCATGAAGCCATTAGAGTTTAGGCAAAGAGTTTTGCATTAAACATATTAATGTCCTGAATAACTTTTGAAATCATTTTCTGTTGTTAATGTTTAATCAATATTCTCTCTGTGGCTCCAGGTGACGGAGCAAATGATGTCAACATGATCCAAGCAGCTGACATCGGCATCGGGATATCCGGTCAGGAGGGCATGCAGGTCTGAAATGAGGCCTTTAGCTTTCAAAGTGTTGTTGTTATTTCTACCGCTCTCACTGTCCTCTGTCGTTTGCAGGCGGTCATGGCGAGTGATTTCGCCATATCTCGCTTCAAACACTTGAAGAAACTTCTCCTGGTTCATGGACACTGGTGCTACACTCGACTGGCCAACATGATCATTTACTTCTTCTATAAGAATGTGGTGAGTCCTGTACCTACGTTAGAGTGCTCTGCTGTCTAAGATGTATAAGATACAGGATGTCACCTGGATTTCTCATCTGATAAGTTTAATGTTTCACGCAGGCCTACGTGAACCTGCTGTTCTGGTATCAGTTCTTCTGCGGCTTCTCCGGCACTGCCATGATCGACTACTGGCTGATGATCTTCTTCAACCTCTTCTTCACCTCTCTGCCTCCCATCATGTTCGGGATCATGGACAAAGACATTTCTGCGGAGATGCTGCTGGGTGTTCCTGAACTCTACAGGACCGGACAGGGCGCAGGGGTTGGTGACAGTGCAACTAAATGTTTACAGGGTCTTGAGTGGCACTGAATACTGATTTGTTCATGTAATGTCATGTATTTAAACTTGTTTTTTTATTTAGGAATACAACTTTTTAACTTTCTGGATCTCCATACTTGATGCCTTCTACCAGAGTCTGGTGTGCTTCTTTATTCCGTACTTGGTAAGAGAAACATTTGAGTCCTCCATCTTTGATTACACATTGTGCAGAGTTGCATCAGTCACACTCTGAGTTATCAGTTATTTTACTGGTTTTCTGCCTTCTGCCTCATAAACACGTGTTTTCTCCTTCAGGCTTACCAGGATTCAGACATTGATGTTTTTACCTTTGGAACTCCTTTGAACACAATTTCTTTATTTACCATCCTGCTGCATCTGTCAATAGAGATCAAAGCCTGGGTGAGTGCCGAACTGATGGATATCTTTTTCCAGATATAGTCACAGTATACATCCAGCAAGATAAAACTCTTATCATTGAACACTTTCAGTCAATATACATTTAATAGATATAGATATAGATAAAACTGATATATGTGGAAACTGGTAACACAACATGTATGTTGAGCATAACTCAATGAATCCACTGTGTTTTTTAAATGTAGCAATAAAACATTTTTTGGTAATAGGATTATCTGCAATAAATATAATGGCTGTTTATGTATGTGCCATTCAGACAATAGTTCACTGGGTGATCATGCTGGGCAGTGTGGTGCTCTTCTTCACTGTGACGCTGGCCTACAGCGGCATCTGTGTCACCTGTAATCCTCCGTCCAACCCGTACTGGATCCTCCAGAGCCAGATGGCCGACCCCATGTTCTACCTGATCTGCATCATCACCACTGTGGTGGCTCTGCTGCCCAGGTACTTTCATCGTCATCCTCCCTGTCTGTCACCCTGGAGGGGATAGTAATTTAATGTACCCATGTCATTGTTACCGAGTAGCTTTTTTTGTGTACTTATTTGACAACCTGGAGGGGTTTTTATTCATGAATCTTTTTATTGTCATCAGACACAAATGCCTTTCTCTACTGCACATCATCATTTTCCTGATTTACTCCCTAATTTTATCTTCTGATAAACGGAATAATTTTCAGAAAGCCAAAGGGGGAAGTGTCAATAATATTCCCCTTG